>BGNK01001192.1:47722-76336 GCA_003297005.1 Symbiodinium sp. clade A Y106 | reverse complement strand
CCTCCTACGCTGAGGTCTGGGCTTTAAGGGTGTTGGCGAGCCTCTCCCATGTACAGTTGGCATCTTTGTTTTTGATGTTTAGAAGATGTTGCGCTCCAGGTTTTGGGAGTGTTTAAACCATCTTGGCAGCACCTGCGTGTTCCACGGTATTTACAGTGTTTTCGTACTATCCGACCACCTGTGGTTTGGCAGTTTCTTCCCCGTCGAATTTGCAACTCCAGTTGCTGTCGCAGTTTTAGGGCTTGAGCTTCTGCAACTTCACCGGCCGTGACAGTTGAGGCAAGTGAGCCTCGGGAACTTATGCAGCTGTCACATATAGGGAGCCTCAGCCCCTGCATCTGTGACAGTTAAGGCAAGTGAGCATCGGCNAGTGAGCCTCGGGAACTTATGCAGCTGTCACATATAGGGAGCCTCAGCCCCTGCATCTGTGACAGTTAAGGCAAGTGAGCATCGGCAACTTCTGCAGCTGTCACAGATAGGGGGCCTGACCCCTGCATCTTCTGCAGCTGTCATTTTCGTTGATGATGACGATGACGATGGGTTGAGGCGCCAGGTGGTTGGTAGGGGGGGGGTGGCTAGTAGTAGTAGTAGCAGTAGTAATCATAATAGTTATTATTATTTTCCGGTGGTAGTCGTAGTAGTGGTAGTGGTAGAAGTAGTAGAAGTATCAGAAGTAGTAGAAGAAGTAAAATAAGTAGAAGTAAAAGAACAAGAAGGAGCAGCAGCAGCAGCAGCAGTAGCAGTAGTAGCAGCAGTAGTAGTAGCAGGAGAGCAGCAGCAGCACCAGCAGCAGCAGCAGAGCGCAAGACTTTAAGGCTTGAAAGCTACGGAGTGCGCTTCATCAGGTGACTCTGTCTATACTTGTTTGTTTTTGAACTTCCAACTCTTAACCTATTGTTCGTTGGCGGGCCTGCATCCCCGAGCATGGCCTCGAGCGTGGGATATTGTAGTGCATTTTAGTATATTGTAGTACGTTATTACATAATGTAGTACATTGTATTGCAATTGGCTGCAGGCACATCGGCCGTGGCTTGGCTCGGGTAAGTGGGGCGAGTTCCCAGATGTTTCATTCTTGCTTGCACTGCTTGCAGCACTGCACACTGCTTCTCTAGGGCCCCCCCCCAATGGGGCGACCTCCGGCGAGGGTCCAAGCCTTGAGCCACAGCTGGCACGAGACGATAGCCTCTGTGAGGTGACGGAGGAAAGTATAAAGCCGCATCCGAGACTCCCGGAGCCTCTACCCCGGGCCAGAATGCAGCAACCTCAAGTAGTGTTAAGTAGTGTGGCATGATTCATGTACAACCGTGCCATGGCCTTACCAGTATGTAGCCTGATAGCAAGTGCCCTTTTCTATCTACTTTCTTTCAATGCAAGAGATGTGTCCGGAGGAGGGCCAGCGCCGATCCTCCGGCTACGTTGCAGGATGGGGCTTAGGAGTTTAGCGGGTCTGTGGTGGGTGTGTTCAGGGTTCGGGGCTCATCTGAGTCTTTTGGGGTTTCAGGTCTCGGCTTCGTGGTGGATCTTGGAGTTGATATTGAATGGCTTTCAGGTCTACTTGCAGGTTTAAAGCTCCTCATGGGTGAAAGCACTGTTGTCGGCCAGGGAGCTGGCGGGTCAGCTTTTTATGCTGACGACATGTCGCCATACAATCGTCAACTGGTATATGTATCATCGGCAAGACTGTGGGATCGCATATCTTATTGAATAAAATATGCGATTCCGCAGTCTTGCCGATGCTACATGTACCAGTTGTTATTGTCGTGTCGTGTGATGTCATGTCATGTCTTGTCATGCTATGCCAGTCATGCATTTCTCATGAGCCTTCGGAAGCAGATTCTGGATCCAGAGGACTGGAACCGTGCAGTGCGCCAAGCGCTTAAAAGTGTTGCGAGATTGCGCCGCCTAATCTTTCTTGCATCCCGAAGGTTCGGCAAGAGTTGTTTGCATAGAAATTCGTGGTACAGGTTTGAATCAGGGTCCTGGTCTAATCCCGAAGTCGCAAGCCGTGGGTTCAATTGGTTTGAATTGAGAATAGAGGCGGCTGGAAAAGCCAAGTTTCCAGCCTAGCTTAACCTCTTGTTGCCCGACCTATCGAAACATAGGGGAAGCCAGGTATCGTGGGGAAGGACCTCGAAATCGAACCTGCTTTCCGGGGGGTGTACACAGGGCATCTTCTGTATGCTCCTTAAACTTGTCGTCCGAAACCCTATCCCTCGGTCTGCACGAACGGACACTACATTCAGAAGCCATCAGCCGAAGGTGCCCTGATCCCTCAGCCGTAGCTCCTGAACCCCAAACCGCAACGAATTCACACATGTGAAAACGGACCCTGCATGTAACCACTAAGCAATCCGAGACCCCGTCTGCGCAAGTTTCGAGTAACCCAGAGGCCAAGAACAAGCCCGAAAACAAAGAGGTTGAGAGCACCTTGTGCCCGTCAGTTCAGCTTCTACTAGAGTCTGTGGTTGCAAACCTCGAAGATCCGCTACGAACAAGAATTGCTCGTTGCACTTTCAACATGGTGAATCCATGACTCTGTAAGTAAGCATGATAAGATCTTCAGGCTCTCTGTTAAACTCTGCAACAATCCCGTCTACAAAGGCAACACTCCCTGAGGTTCCACGATCCTACGACCTTGACATGGGCTGTCGACCTGCCGGGGAACTTGGCGGGACTTTTCATCCTTTCTGGAGTTTGCATATTAGACGACAGTCTATTGCATAGTTGTATCATAGTATCGTAGATGACAGTATCGCCATATGAGACGGCAGTATATTATATAGTTGTATCAGAGTATCGTATATGACACAGTATCGTCTATTATAGCACAAGACGGTATAGTATGTAGTTATACCATAACTTCGCATGTGACACCGTATCGTCTATTATAGCATAATACGGTTTATTATACAGTTATTATATCATAGTATCGTATGTGACACAGTATCGTCCATTTTAGCACAATATTACGTTTTCGGCGGCTCTTATGCCCGCGGACACGTCTGGCGGCCTCGCAGATCGGACTCCTACCCTCGACATGTTTGAATGCTCTTTGCGAGTTTCCAAAAAGAAGGGGTACTTTGCAAGGGTTACTATAAGGGTACTAGAAGGGTTCCCGCAAAGGGCTCTATATATAAAAGGTACCGTAGTTTGGGGTCCTTATAATGAGGATCCTACCATATAGGGTACAAAATTAGGGTCCCCTATTTTCGGAAACCTCCATGTGAGCCCAGCGGTATGCTTCTTTACCATTGTCAAGAAGTGCAGGACCATATTCTGTGCCTAAACCCTATCTTCGGCAACCCCCAAATCTGCCTTGGCGAGGCAAGGGCATTGGAAGGAGATCCAAAGTGAGCTCCAGAGGTGCCTGGATGACGACACGGCCCTGCACCTGGAGTTGAGGCTTTGGCCATGGCTTACTATAGGGGCCTAAATAATTGTTTGTAGTATTTTTTTGGGGGGGGGGCTCCTTATTATAAGTATAGTATGATGGGCCCCAAAACCCTGTTCTAATTGTTAAGGCCCCTATGTTAATTATCTGTTCTTAGGCTTACGTAATGATTTTCTTGCAAAGTCTGCACTTGGCATGTTTGAGCCAGTGCTCTTCGGTGTTGTAAGCTGTGTGGCTTACTTCCATCGCCTCGCACTTAATGCGATCGAACCTAGAGGCAGTTGCCCGGGCAGAGAAATCGCGGCTGCTTCATGACTGTATGCAACGAACTTAGTATGTAGACGTCATAAAGTCCGGTCGCTGTGAGCTCCATGCCCGAAACTACCAATGAATATGCTCAGCAACGCCCATCGCCCTGCTCGCCGAGGTGTGGTTTCCGAGTCTTTCTGCGGCTGGCGGCCCAGTTTGGAAGTTGGGGGTACGACCAGGGTTTCGGATTTAGGGGAAGATTCGTGTTGCGGAGTTCTGCAGGCTGTGCGAACAGGAGTCGCGTCAGCTAACCGTGAACCCCACCCTGAACTGAACGAGGGTTACTGCGGTTTGGTCAGCGAAGTTAGTCGGACTCCTGCTCCTAATGACAAAGGCTTTGATTGAAACCGCAGCACCCAGGCTAGACTCGACCGGCAGAAGGGTCCACCTAAGAATTCATGAATTCGAGCCCATCACAGCCGTCAACCGAAGATGGTGTAGCAACGCTAGCGCGGGAATATCGAAACCAATGGCAGCCTACCACCCCTTGCAGGAGGACAAGACAGGTAATGTCCCGGAATGGAGAATTGCAGCCGTGCTGGCTGCTGACTGCTGGGAGGACCCAAAGTGGGAGTACATGGGCTCTTGCCAGCACCACATGGTAAACCCCTTTTCTCGCGCGTATGGTTGATGGGTCCTGTGTCTTGGCACATGATGGGCTCGGCACCTTTGCAGTGATCCCATGCCTTTCCCCGCATGTCCTGCAGGACAAAGGTTGCTTCCCAAAGACGCAGGAGATAGTGAAGAGGTGGAGCTAGCTGTTTCCTGCTTGGGCTTGCTGCTGCTCGCAGATGGCAGGTGTGCGGACCTCATGCCTCGATCATGCCTCGATGCCAGATAAGACGAGCCCACAGCCAACAGCTAAGTCCTGGTCAGACTGTTCGAAACATACATCCTATGTCCGCAATGGATCCGGTTTGGAGCCCTAAACCCCGCTCGAGTGTGAAGGCATAAACCCTCAGAGACGTAGAGGGTCGGCTGAACCATCCAAATACTGTCGCCAAAAGATATGTACGGCTGGCGATGGATGAGATGGCTACTGTCATACTTGTGGTTTTTGTTCTGTTCTCTTTATTTCTCTTTCTGGACTGATCAGGAGACCGACGGCGGCTGCTGTCTACCACTATACCTGCACGAGTGTTGCTGCTAGTCGTGGTACGGGTCGTCGTCTTCGCTTCAGCTACTTATGTAATGGTGATGATATTGATGACCATGACCAAGCTGGTGACGAAAAGCCAGGCTTGCCGGTTTGGAGTGCATTGGAAGTTGTTTCGCTGGTTTGGCGAATCTGACGTCGCAGGAGTGTAGGAAGGAGTCCGAGTTGACGCCAGCCCGAAGAAATCACTCGATTCGAAAAACTCCCGTTGCCGAGAGCACCTTGGCTCTAGAGACAGAGCTGGGGCGCACCTCGCGAGGCCCGGGTCCCGGAGCGGGGGAAGTTATAGGAAGCCTGTTGTGCAACTCTTGGGAATAATTACCTATACTGTTTGGGGGTTCCTTATTAAAAATTATAGTATAATGGGCCCCAAAGCCCGATTCTAATTAGGCCCCCGTATTACAGGTTCTTAGGCCCTCAAGGCTGCAGGTCTCATTAGAGACTTTGTGGATACATGTGGATGTTTCCGAAAATTAGGATTAGGGGTACCTGATTGTGGGTCCTTATAATAAGGATCCTACTATTTATCACAGGGTCCCCTATTTTTGTGAATGTTGCATCGCATTGTTACATCGAGTCTTACGTCCTAAGCCACAGTAAGCCGCCTTTGAAATTCACGCACAGAGTTCGGATCTGACGCAAACTCGAAGCTTGAAGTTCTTCATTCCGCAGTTGTTTGCTTCGCTTCTAGATTGGCTGAACTTGCATGACAGTAGTCGCGACTTGGTTCACGGTTGCTGTTGTTCTCTAGGAGCGAGTCGTCTGTAGGTATGTTATTCGCCAGAACGAGACGAAGCCGACTGCGGGCCCATACAAGGCCATGCAAAATACCATAGGGGTCGGAATGATGAGTAATGGTATTGCCTTATTGGCCCTGTAGAGCTATACTCTAAAATACCCCAACCCCTTTAAAATGATTCAATGATTAAGGCCCCGGTGTCCCCTGTGTCACTGTCCGCCTGAGGCCATGGCCCAGATCCCCCCTGGACCAGAGTCGCGAGGGGAACAGGATGGGCCACTATGGCTTGCTATCAAGTCAGCGAACCCAGCTTCCGAGGTTTTGCGTGGTGAATCATTGAGGGTTTAGGGTGTAGGGTAGTGCAGGGTTTAGGGTTCAGTGGTTCGGGTCTAGGGTATGGTCTACCGTATAGTATAGGGTTTCGGATTAGGGTATTCAAAAAGGCTGCAGTATAGGGTTTAAGGGTTGACGGTACAGGGTTGAGCCAGAGCCACGAGTCCACTGCACTGACCAGAAACACATGCTCAAGAGTTGGACCCTGGGTCCAAAGCTGCCCGTACCTGTGGTACATGAAATAAGGTAAGTAAACAAAAGCAATTGCATCTGAACTCCGACTCCTGCGATCCTCGTTCGTTTAGAGCCTCGTTACACCGAAACAGCCTAAACCTTAGCACTGCATCTTTTTTGCGAAGCTGCCTACAGCGCGCCTGACTCCTGAGTAGATCCTACATCGCACTTCTCTCTGTGTCGTGCCGAGGCGTCAACTCTATAAACCGGAGGTGATGCTCATCAAGAGACTAGTCGGCCACCAGCTGATCCAGCAGAATAAGCCCAGCGCTTACAACGCTTGCAATGCAATATTCTGCACAAGACTGAATGCACAAGACTCCTTCGCGTTGCAGGTTGATGTGGGACGAAATCTGGTCCCTGCGACACATGCTGGATGAGTTTCGCAATCGGTTCTTCGACTGCAATTATGACATAGCTTTTCGAGAATGCACTGAAACAGGAGAATGCGTAATCTTGAAGATTCTTGCGGGTCACCACGACGAGCCCTGAGCCGTAAACGCTTATGCAGAACCCTGCATCGCCCTACATGCTGCGCTGGAATGCTCAACCCTACGCCGGCCCTACGCCTTTCGCTCTACACCATCGCAGGAATGACCAAATCTCCGAAGGGAGAAGGCAGCAGACCGACTTCTGCGACACGCAGCGCCCTGGATGTGCTTTAGCAGTGTGGTCTTCGTCAAGAAGACCACATGCCATCCGAATCCCGAAAGCCCGAGAAGTTAGAAGCCGGAAGATAGGTGACAATCGCTGTCGTATCGTGTTGCAAATCACGATCATTGTGATGACGACAACATCGATGACAGTAGCCATATCGCAGAGAAGGTAAAAAGTGAGTTGGATGGTCACAGTGGTGGTGCTGGTGCTGGTGCTGGTGCTGCTGCTGCTGCTGGTGCTGGTGCTGGTGCTGGTGCTGGTGGTGCTGCTGCTGCTGTTGCTGCGGTTATGGCGACCGTGCTGATGAAGGTGTTGATTTTAATCGTAATGATGACGGCGACGGAGGACACCACCACGACCATCATCACCACCATCATCATTATCTTCTAAATCGGAGTGATGCCGGTTGTGAAGAGGTCGTGATGAAAATGGTGCACAGGAGATGATAGTGATTATATATACAGAATAATAATGGTGACTGCTGCCGTTAGTTGCCTTCCCACCCTCAACCGTTCTTCTCAGCCCTCAGCCTTTGACCCAAAACCTGAAACCGCATTCCAAGGCACCGAGATCTTCTGCGACGGCAAGCGCAGATGATTCTGGAAGACCTCCGCAGCCAAGCGAACGCTTGTGGTCACGCAGTGGAGGACGTAAGCCTGAACCCATCCCTCGTTGTTTCTCAGATCCGGCAAGAAACTACCGTTTGTTGAAGTTAGCTTCGCATCAGCATCAATGAAGCAGCTGTCGCAATAAGAACAAGACTTGACGAAGGACTGACAGTAAGAGTAATCGCAAGTAGCACTGCCGTTTTTGTCGTGTTAGCAGTCATGAGAACGCAGTCTCAACCAGCACAGTATAGTATTTTGTCGTAGGCTATAGACTAGAGTAGCTAATTACTATGCTGGTACAAATACATATTCTGTTACGGAGACTCATACTGATATCAATTGCAGCCTTGCTACTGAGACTGATGTTGGCACTAGTTCTAGTCCTCAAATCGAGAAGTGTGAGTCCGAATCCTTACCAGACGAGACTGCGCTATACTATACTAGGCCACTAGGCTAGACTAGACTCTACGATACTATACGAGATACTATGCTAGGCTGGATTGACTTTACTGTAGGCTATGCTACACAAACTCCTCCATGGAGGACATGGTCCCCGAGTTGCGCAATAGCCAGCTTCGGAGTTTCGTCCTGCAGGAGGACGGGGTGACGCGTGGTCTAAGGAATCGCAGAACGTAACTGTGTCCCCTTTGTAGTCCCAAGATATAATGAGACGTGACCCCCGAAAGGCAGATTCTCATGATTGAGGCCCCTGAGGTAAAACCCTAGGATTTGCATCCTAGTTGTCTTTTTCAGGTTTGAATTAAGATCCCCTGTAACTTCAATACAGGTCGGACGGCTTCGATTCGAACGTCCCTAATCTGACATCTTTGTCGGTCACCGTCTTCAGTCTACATACATCGACTAAGGGCTGCACTGCAACTGCCAGTGCAGCCACGCACTACACCATATATCGTATCAACGCTACAGCCAACAGACCCTCCACGAATGAACTTTCCTGCAAGCTTTGCTGCAGTCAGTATGCTATAGTCTTTCCCGAGTAGTTCTTCTATTCGTGACAGTGTGATGGCCATATCTGCTAGACCAGCCCCACCCCTGCAGGATGCTGGCTATGGGAAGGCGCTTCTGCAGTCAGATCTCTGGGGCTTTGGGTTGTTTGAGAGTTTGAGTGTTTGGAGTTTTGTCACCGGGCACAGACGAGTTGAAGCTTCACTTTAGGACCTGGAGTCTATGGAATGTACAGTAGGTCGTATGGAAGATGGAACCCTAAACCCTAAACCGCAACATGGAAGATGGAAACGAAGACTTGTGATGTCCCGGCGATGGTGAGGCCCGGGATGCTGTACCACCAGCAACTCCATCGACGAGACCCTCCACTGCCAGCACGCGACTGGTTGCCTTTTCGTAAGTAAAGATTTTTTAGTCGTGCCAGGGATCGACTGCATTCAGGAAAATGATTAAAGATGAGTGAATATCAAGAAAATGACTCCGAAACGGCCCAGGCGCCTCTCTTGCAGTACACCCGATCTACTGCAGAACTTGGCGACGCTCCCCTCCCTCCACATGGGACAGCCACTAGGGCTCGATGACATCGACGAGGTTGCCGCCGGAATTCGAGAGAGCCTCGAGGCAGAGCACCAATGGCTATTGGCGACCATCGCTGAGGAGTATCAGCAGCTGGAGTTGGAGGACCAACGTCGTGCAAACCTGGCCCGCTCCGACTGCGAGCCTTCCACGGCGCAGCTGAAGCGCTTCCTTGGCCGCTTGCAGGACGTCCAGGCATCTCCAGGCCTCAAGGCGCTCACGCTGAGCAGCTTGGGGGAGTCCGCGCCTGCCGCGCCTGCACCGGTGGTGGCGGGCGGTGCAAGCGTTCGGCGCTTGCAGGCCCTCATCAGCCTTCGGCGTCAGAATGCCTCCCAAGCTCTGAAGCCCGTGCAGGAGGCCGAGAAAGATGCCCAGACGAAGGGAACAAAGGGTGCTGGATACCAAGCGCCCGGGTTTTTGTCTGGGATCACGTTGAGCTTGGGGCCCGGCAAGCAGGAGTTCGATCCCTTCTTTGGCGACCCTATATAGGAAGTGTCCAGCTTTAGGCAGGACCCTTCTTTTCCTCTCTGGTGCTGTGCATCTCTAGGATGCAACGCAGTGCTGAGAGCATTTTGGTAGCATGTTGGAGGTTGGTGAATGCAACCGGCCTTTTAGAAAAGTGTTATGGCTCCGAATTTAGGATTTGACTGACGATGCACCGATCAACACAAGCACGCTATGTATATTTGTTTTTGTTTATGTCATCAAGGTTCATCAAGCTTCGGGCATTCGCAGGTCAGACAGCACATCCCGTTGATGGCACGAAGTGTCCTGTACAGCTGGCTCGGCGTGTGGATTGCGGCTGTAAGCGTTTCACCTACTGCTTGGACTGCCAGAGGCGACATCCAGTGAGAGAAAAGAACGCAGCTCCCCAGACCCCATCTTGCTATTCAGGCAGCCGTAATTCCGTAATTAGCCCTCAGTTCCTAATCTGCCCTTGCATGCCAGGTTGGAAGGTCTACTTCCGTTTGAAGTTTTCTTTGCTCAATTGCGGGCCTGGCTGGTTTTGATCGCTATGAATCTGCCAGAGGATGCTGAGAATGTGTGAGCCCAGCGGTATGCTTCGACCATATTCTGTGCCTTTGGCCCATCGTGTGCATAGAGGGATGAATAGAGGGTAGGCTGGCCGGATGGAGTGCAGTGCAATGCAGTGCAGCGGACCGGTGTGTAGATTCAGCACTTCTGAACGTGCACATTGATGGGATGTTTTTCTAAATTGGGGTGCCCCTGTCTGAGCTTTCAGGAACATGACTGCCGAAAACAGGCACATGCCAGGGATGCATACTTCCAACAGCACCCGCATATACCTCCACAGGCCTCCGCAAGCTGGTGCGCCCATGCATACATGCACATGTGCCTACAGCAACGGCCGGCGAAAGAGAGGGAGATAGAAAGATTGTTGAGGTCGTGAGCTGATCAGTTATCTTCCACCATGCTCGACTTATTGTGCGTTCTTAATTTCCCTGCTGCTTGCGAGCATGCTTACTGGTTTATATACTAGTTTACTTCCATACATGCTTACATTACTTGCGTTCTTTTCCTGCTCAGTTCGTTTACGTACACCGCAAGACGCAGCTGCCAGGCCACCCCGCACAAAGATTGCGCCCCATTCGGACAATCTGAACTATGCAGCGGGCCTAAGCAGCTGCAGGACTTAGACCCAGCATGACTCTTCTCACGTACTGTAACCAGGAGCTGAAGATAAGAGGCCTTGAAGCTGCGACGAAGGCTTTGCCGACACCTCGAATACAGGCTTGGGATCGGGCCAATCCAATAGCTCGAAGGGTCAATCTTCGTACCTGCACCATTGAGTTAGGCCACAAAACTTGAAACCGGAAACGCCTTATCCAGATCCCCACAAAATAAACAGCCCATGAAACCCAAGTCTATGAAAAAAGCACTCACGCCCAACGAAAGAAACTGATTAAGCCATCGAAAAGCCCTCCCACTGAGATCCTCACCTTACACCTGGCTCTGCAGCCTGTTCCTCGGAGTGACAAGCACCGCATCGTGGCCGGAACCGGGGTCCTGCTTGCTGATCGTACCCCGAGAATGGCTAGGACAGCGATGGCATGCAGGTAGTCATAAACGTACCTGGGATTGTGTGTTGAAGAACCAAGACTCGGGCAGGATCCAGCGGGCAGGTTGGTATGAACAAAATCCTACACCGAAATTCACTCAGGTCGCTTCTCTGATTCGCAGGGCCATAAGTACCGAAGCACCTACATTGGGTAGTGCGGCCTGGTTACGAAAAGCTTGCAGGTGAATAGCCTTGAAGCTTTAGTGTTGTACCTGCACTTGTTCGCAATATCCGTCTCCATGTGGAAGGAAGCTCCTCTGTGAAACCATCAGCCCTCGTTGTCTTGCCGGACACTTCGATACTGAATATGGTGATTCCATCTCGATGGAGCTGGTGTACAGTACGCCCCTTGAAGTTTCATCTTAATCAAGCTGTATTGAAGGTTTTCTTACCAAGTTTTCCAAAAGCTCCCTTGGATGGGCCTAGGCTGTGCAGGCTGAGGTGGAGTGGAATAGTACGAGTCATTTGTCGACAAGCCCCACAACAACTTATGTTGCGATGCTTTGAGCAAGTCTTGCTCCTCCGCCCATAATATTGCGAAGGCCTTGCCAGTCCCGGCCTCCAAGCTATACTAGCGATATATACTATATAGCTTATAACTACAAAGTTTACCTTCTTAGCCTACATATCTCTACACACATGTATATATATATATATATCACAATATTTTATAGTATAGATGTGCATAACTGATGTTATATTCTGTTATAATAGCCCCGAGGTTGGAGCCTGGTGGCTGCTCCTTGCAAGTAGGCGCCGCCTCAGTCACGCTTGATGCTCTCGTTTTTCTGCCTTTGTGGGGTTTAGGGATAAACTGAAACTGAGCACAAGAGGGCATGATGGTGATGATGATGATGGATGTTCTTCGATTCTATAAAGTTCTGCCTCCTCCTTTGCGATTGCAACCATTCACGATGACGACGATGCTTCTTTACTGCTGCATGGGTTCTGGATTTTGGTCAGAGCTATGCACCTGACAGTTTGCTTCTGGCCACAATACACAAAACATGTTACACGTGGATATGATAATGGCTCTGAGGGCGAGCATTGGCAGCAGTCATGCGGATTTCGTTTTTGGTGAGGAGCTGGCTTTGTTTCAGTCTACATCTTTTTGTGAGGCTATGGTTTCAGCATGTGCGTAGAGTCTTGTGGCCAGCAACGTTTGGAAACCCTCGGGCGTAAGCACAACATACGTTGGGGCCTTAATAAGTGGAGTAAGGTTTTGGGGTATAAACTAGTACAGATATGTTGAGGAACCCCAAGGAATGGTGTTTTGTTACCTCACTCAGGCCCTTATATTGCCGCTCAAGGAACGCTACTAGCTTGATTCTTTTGCCCTTACAACGCTGCAGTCTCCTCGCACCACAGTACACACAGAAGCTCTGATGGTAGTGTATCCTAAACCCTGAACGCTAAGCTTTAAACAGTAGCCCAGTTCATGCCTGACCAGGGCATCGAACGCGACAGTGGGAGGAGGGAGAGGCCGGGAGCTAAGAAAGCCTTGGCCACGGTTTAGGGCTTAGGGACCGGCTGCAAGAACGCAACGAGTGTGTCTTGGTGTTGTGCAGGATCTTGACCGATTCAGGTCCTTGTCTTCGACGCCACCTTTACCAATTCAGCGTGGAGCTTGGGACTGCTCATTCCAGCAAATTCCTTCTCAAAGCGACTATCTTCACACATTGGTTCTGAAGCGGACACATCCTTCCAAGTTCCGGATGCAGCTGCAGGCAGCCAACGAGTCCGATCACAGCCTCTACGCTTTGGTCACATTCTCGTGGGTGCAGATGTGATTTGCATTCAATCGACGCCTGTACTAGTCCGTGCCCGGCTTCAAGGTACCCAAAAGTTTGAAGTAGTATAGGCAGGCGCCAAATTATTACTTTGGGGGTTCCTTATTGGATAGGTATAGTATAGCGGGCCTCAAAACCCTACTCTAATTAAGGCGCCTATATCAGGTTACCGACAACCCGGATTGAGCCCCGAACGAACCGGCTCATTTTGTCGGCTGCTTTAGAGCCGTGTCTAGTTGCAGGGTTTTGGGTGATGCAAGACACAGGAGTGGATGGTTCCCAGAAGTTAGGTACATAATATATATATATACATACAGATGGATACATCGATATATAAGATACATGGATCTATACCCTGTCTGTGCAATTCGAGGTTTGCTCTTTTCGCCTTGACTGGTTCGTAGAGTCTTTCTTTGTCGGCTTCGTCCATAAGTCTTTAGGGTAGGTCGCATGACGAAAACGAGATCCTCTTATACCCCGACAATTGCGCTGCCCTGAGCCTGTTGGTATCTGAATAGATCATCCGACAAAGCTGGAATGGTACGAAGAAAAGATTAGCATGAGCGAGGATGACTCGCACGAATCGAGAGTCGAACGCCTGTTGGTAGGTCTGGTCTGGAGCCTGAATAAATACCAAAAGTATCCCTTTGTACCTTAGTGTAGTTATGAAGGCCCCTATGCCAGAACCCTTGTGGCAGCCTTTATAAACTCTTGTAAAATAGCGTAACAGAAACCGCTTTCCATCCACTGAGGCATGCAAAAACCCAACAAGTGCAGACCCCTATTCTCGCTGCCTATAAAACTGTTACGGATTATCATGGCCACTTTTTGTCGCGGTCCTAAACCCTAAACCCAAGGTCGCAGAGTGGGGTTGATTTCAACCCTAAGCCCAAAACCCTAAACCCTGCAATCCTTGTGCGAGAGTGAGCGCAATGCGGGCCTCGTCCTTGCTAAGCAGGCGGGAAAACCCCTAAGCCCTAAACGGCTCTAGCTGTCCTGGCGTTTTCTGCCTCTCGTGACCTTCTGAGGTCGTGCGCTTTTGGCACCCTGGGCTCTGCGGCGAGGACTCTTCAAACATCTTTTCAGGGCTTTGGGTTGAGAGACTTTTTGGGGTTTATTTTCGGACGGTTTAACAAGGGCTTTTGGATTTGTTCTTGGCCTTTTTGTGTGATTTTCAGGTAAATTTGGTTTCTTGTGTTGTGTGCTTTGTTATAAGCAGTGTCGCACATCTTGGATTCCCGTGCGCTTACTGCGCTGACATGCGTGTTAGTCAAGCCAAGCGTGAGACGCGTCGACACAAGCCTGTCGTGTTCTTTGCATATAGGACAGAGTATGACAGAGTGATGATCGCTCATCGTGCGCTTGAGCTTGTTGGCAATGTATGTTCGAATGTGTCATTGTCATTCCGAGCGCTCAACATGCGTCTCTCCGTTAAGTCAAGCGCGAGAAGATGCTCGACAATGTGCCGCATCTGTATGACGTGTGTGTGTGTGTGCGCGTGCGTATGTCAGCACAGCATAATGCAGGAAAACATGGTGTGGTGTAATGAATCTGTGTGGCCACGGCAATGACTTCCTGACTTTGTCTCCAGCCGTGTGCCCACGTATAAATGTCGCCATGTTCTGATCCGCAATGTGCATGCAGGGTACATGCATGGGGCACAAGTGCGAAGTGAAGCTTGGGCTTGCATGATGATGAACATGTGTTTTGCCCACGACGCATTGGATGAAAGCTTCTCTTGCTTGTATACGTTCCCCGCCTCGCCTATCCGTCGCCGGCAGCATGCCTAGCATGCGTATGACAGGCCCGCCGTACTGTGCCGGTTCTGCAGCTCAATCGAAGCATTTTAACATGGGAAGCCGTACTGGGAAGCCGTCGGCATGTTGGCGCTATCTTTTTTTGTGTTAGCTCTGCTTGCGCTTGCGGTTTTCCATTGTCTACATGGATGACATGTCTGCAGTTCGCTTAAAGCATCTTGAATGGTAAGCCGCAACGTGCGTTTGTGCTATCTTTTTGCTGTTTTTTTGCTCTGCGCTTGCGGCTTTCCATTGTGCGTCTGACCGTTTCTTTGGAGTGTGCTTGGTTGCTACCTGGTTACCGCTGGGCATGCATGCGCTTCGCATGTCTGCAGCTATTTGCTCAATAGATTTGTTTCTTTCACTTATCTCTGTACCTTCCTGTGCTTCCCAGCGCTTGCATCTCTCTCTCTCTTTCTCTGTCTCTCTCGCTCTCTCTCTCTCTCTCCCTCTCTACGTAGGTGAATTGGGAGCTTGGTGTTTTCGAGGCTGGAGTTCTTGCCTTTGTCTTTCGATGGTTTTGCGGCGAAGATGTCTCCAAGTGAAGCCAGACAACTCATCTGAGACATCCTCAGCTTCTTGACCTAGGTCATCGTTTTCTACAGCCCCTGAGCTAGCAAAGCTGACAGCTTCAGAACCCTGTACCTAAAGCGACGGAAGACTGCAGAGGCCGTAGGCTTTGGACCGGAGTTCATCAGCGGTTTCGGGAAGACCTGCTTCTAGCAGGAGCGGAAGGCCTTGCAACTGTCGCACCTGCTTCTTTCACACGTGCCAGGAGCTCGGAGATCATCGCGGTAATCTAAAGGTGTGAATAATTCGTCGAAGCGTCCCCTTATCCCCCTACAAATATACTATACTGTACTACCACCCCCACTACTTAAATCCCAAAGCCCTAATTCAGTTAGGAGGTCCCGTGCTGAGCACGTGGGGCAGAGAGCACAAGACTAAGACTGGGTTTCCGTGGCATGAAAAGCTAGCAGCATGTCGCAAAGGATCGGCAGGTCACGGCATTTTTGCTTGCAGCGCGCATTCAGAAAATGCACTGATTGTTGAGGAATTCGGACTCTGGGCTTATCCGGCCTTGGCTGCTGTCTTTTGCAGTGTCTCCGCTTGCAAAGGCTGGCAGCAGATACCGACAGCGACCAGGCAAACAGCTTCTTGGGGCTTGGTATGACTTGTGCAGCTTCCTCGCAGGACTGGTAGCATTCGGGCAGGATATCGTAATATAGGGGCCTGAATAATTACCTATACTATTTTTTGGGGGGTTATGATATAATGGGCCCCAAAACCCTATTCCAATTATTATCAGGCCCTATATTGGGCAAGCGTTGACGCTTGGGAGGCAGAACTTCCCTGGACGTAGTCGTCCAGGCTGCATGACACCTGATGTGCCGTTTTCCGCAGCTGGCGTAGGCAGAGTATAGTATAGAGATGTGCCTTGCAGAGCCCGCCACTTCCGGTGCATGCAAACCCCAAGGACCAAGAGGAACCAACCACGAGCCTTTTCCACGATCGAAGGCATACGCTAAGTCTTCGAACTTCAAGAGTGTATGTTCTTTTCAACCTTTGGTCCTTCAGAAACACCGCTTGTAAATCCGTGGCGCAAGCAAAGATGTGTGCAGATGTGCGACAGCCCGCTCCAATGGAAGATTCACTGGTGACTGTTGACGAGTTGAGTAGTTACTCGATCCAACCCCAGTGTTCTGACCGGCGAGCCCAAACCTAGTCAAGAGGGTAGGGAGAGGTTTGCAATAGAGCGAGGAAAGGATTATGTGTTCCCGTTCATTGGTCGATGCTCAGCCACTCACGACAGTCGCATACCCTACTCGTATAGTGGCTGACTAGTTGGGTGGAGCTGTAACATGAAACTCGCAGATTCATTGCGGCACCGAGATCTGTTGGCTTTTCTGGCTCCACAGCTGACTCCTGGCAGCAGTTGCCGCCTGAGGAGGATCCTTGCAGTGATGAGGCCTTGCTTGCACGTTATGCTTTCGTCACTTCTAACTCATTCAGGGTTTTGAGGTATTGCCGACGGCCAAAATCGCGTGTTGCAGGTGCTGACAGCAGGGATGGCCACGGAGTTCGTTGTTGCCTGCCTGCAGGTATTCGGATTCCAAGTACAGATCCCGATATGCCACGCCCCAGCATAAATCCCATGTGCATCTCGTAGAACTTATGTTTGAACATGTTGGCCTTTTGGAGCTGTCATCAATTGGCATACACAGCTCTGCATTCCCAGGGTCGGTGGCTGCCATAGTTGTTGGAGTTTGGGCTTCCTTCGCCGTCCTGAAGTTTGGAAAAGCTACTGGCATCATTGAGTCCCCACTAATGAAGACCGTTCGAGGGTAGGGTCACTGGTACTTTCTAGAGGTTGGCGCATCCACGAGCCGAGACAGTGTTCCTGTGTTACTGATTCTTCCGAAACATAGAGGGATACTATCATGTCCAATGGTAGTGTGCGGAATCTTTAGCCACGGCCTGACGAGAGACGACTCCTCGGAGACTTGGAAGGTGTAGATTGTAGGTATAGCCATATAGCCTTCGAGATGCCCACGGCACTACTCTTGCAACCGAGCTTCAACCCTTGAGATGTGCCCTGCGGAATCCAAGGGACTGCAGCCCGAGCCTGAAACGATCGGTCAGGCAGCGGGACAGGGCTAGCCCTCAAGGTTTCGGCTGAGGCTTGAGGGTGCGTCACAAAGAGGAAGTAGGGTTTCTGAGTTTAGGGATGCTGTTTGCAGCGGCCTGGGCTGCTAGCGTGAGGCACGACGGCGCGAACCATGAACCGAACCATTACTCAGGGATTGATTTCGAAGCCTTGACCAACAGACAGTTCTCATCCGCAGTCCGCAGTGTCATTGGTGATTAAGCATGCTGCTTGTCACCTGCACCCGCATCTACAGCTGCCTTACAGAAACAAGCGGTGCAAGCGAGGCTGCGGAGGAGCCGGCACCCAAGGGCCTCCGCCCGATGCCATCGGCCGTTTCCACCATGGCGAAACCAGGCATCCCGAAGCGAAGCCGGATCCTTGCTGACACAGTTTCTCAGTTGATGCGTAGCAGATGCCTCATTGATGATTCCGAGCCGAATTGACTGAGCTCCAAATCAAGGGCATTGGGTGCTGGGTTGGGTGAGATCGATAGGGACATGGATTTGAGACCCACGCCTGCGAGAGCGGACAAGATACAGGGACGTACAGTAGTAGTCAGAAAGAAAGTCTCAGCGAGACTAGTCCAGGCACAACGGTAGAATGATACAGTGATTGGAAGGAGTTCGCAGGTCCAGAGCTTTTTGGCTTGTGTTTTCTCGTGGATTTCAGCTTACACGATACTATACGAGAGGTGCGACAGCTCATGCCCAGAGGATTGTTGCGACTCCCCAATCCTCCAAACGCTGGACGTATCATCGCACCTTCGTGAAGATCTGAGGGCTCAGTTCAGGATATGACACGCATGGCTCTCCATTGTTTGCTTTACTCTTACGACTACTCTAGCCCTTACTGTTGTCCTTTTTTTCTTCTTGTTATTATTGCTATTCTGGTCATTCTTGTTCCCTTTCTCATTATTACTTCTCATTGGGAAGCTCGAGGGTTGGTTTCTGTCGCGAGCTGACCAGTGCAGGAGATCGTGATCGAGCATCTGCTGTGAATGCTTTGAAGCTGGTCTGCAGGCCCTTTTGCCAATCCCCCAACCCCCCCTTTCTCCTCCGAAGCCCCGAACCACCGAGCTTTGTCATGTTGTTGTACCTACCCCCTAAACCCTGAACCCTAAGGACGCTCATCCCTTGATGTCACTGTAGCAAGCTCAGCTGAAGCCATGCCTGCCTTGTGCGACGAAACCCTAACCGCCCTAACCCTGAACCTGTGCGCCCTGACCTCCAGCCTCCGCGCAGAAATCACAGTCCAGAGCAGGGGGAAAGGGATGCTCCCTCCGGGCTGCAATCATCTCTGCAGCAAATGGCGACAACAGAAGAACCCATTGTATACATAGCATATGTATATATATATATGATATATGTATATGGGTGTGTGTATGTGTGTGTATATACACATGTTCGTCTGGACCCCACCTGCATCTTCGTGCATAAGCAGGCCCGGAACTCCAAACTCTAAACTCCAAAAAGCTTCCTCCCCCGAGCCGACCTGAGGAATGCTCAGGACTCCGTGCACCTGGAGGAGCCACCCCGGATAGAGGACGGCGGCCAGGCTTCAGAGATCTCCTCGACACTTTTACTGCTACTTTGTACTGTATTGATCTTAAGAGTATTATGATCCCCCCGTATGATTAGTGTATCACTACAACAAGCACTATTACTAGTAATAGAGTTGTTGGCGTGCCATGTGGGTTACAAAACATGGTCTTATCAGTTGCATTGCTACTAGTGTGATTGATTCGTTGTTCTTATCATTACTACTTATTGGTGTCCTTACCATTATTATGACGATCCTGCTTGCTGTGATTACTACTGTTTTTTGCTTTTCATGATTCACGGGCAATCCGTTGTCGGCTCTGTGGAATTTCAATGGACGGTCTGATTGTAATATGGTTGCATATCTGAGAACCTTACGGGCCGACTTCGGATGTCGACAACTACCGGCCAGTCTCCCAGATGCAGTGGCAATCCTTGCAGCGCTGGCGATGATGGCTTACTAAATCCATGGATTTAGCAACATGGAACTGACAACAACCGACAGAATAGCGTGCTCAGTGGAGGAGCTCTTCGTGGCTTCTGCCCTCTTTGAGACGGGCTGTGGCATGGTAATTCTTCTCAGTGCCCGGGTCCGCACCGGAGATTCGGGTTGAAGAGCTTGCTTGCGGAACATGGGTGAAAACTGGCATCTCAGGCAATTGAGGTTTCAGATTCCGAGGCTTGAAGCCTGGAGCCGAGGTGTTCTCGCCATCGCCTGGGAGATCGATGATGTCTTCGTGCCGCAGTTCCGTCAGTATCTCGACGGATTCCTAACGTGCCACAGCAGGTCCCTTCCGCATGCTTCCTGAGCTTGTGATGTCGGGTGCTGTGGCACAGGCTCAGCTCTGTCGTTTTGCTGGGAAGGTAGCCTGGTAGACCGCAAGTCTGTCGCCTCACGGCATACCTGACTGTTTTGTCGTACCTGTGTACGACGGCAAAACGTCCAGGGAGAAGGCGACCAGGCAGGCATCGCATCTTGTTTTTGAGACCTTTCGTGTTCTGTGTCTGAACATCAGAATCGCTGATTGCTCAGGAACCTGGGTTCCTTAAGCTTTCCCGTTTTGTTCATGCCTTCTTCAACCCTCAGACCAGGTTCCTGGAGAGTGGCGTCACCGGCTTCTTTCTGGCGGAGTGGATAGTTCGCTTGAAGGCTTGCGTGGCAAGTTTTGAAGGCTAGCTTTGAAGAAGTGGTGAGGTCACGCAAATTGAAATGAGGAGCCGTGGACAGTCGCATAGACCAGGGGCTACTGTTTGTCACATTTCAGTGTCTTTTCTGTTCTGGGCCTCGTACTCTCAGCGAAGCCGGCAATCGTTCCACAAGGGAGAAACGAAGTAGCACCTAGCTACACCCATCGAGGCCAATGGGTGGGGAATGCTGCTGCAGCCTTTGGGCATATTTGACACCTTCCTGGCGCCGTGCCTGCACAGGGGGGAACTAGAATAGATTGCCACGGGATCATCAATCTGTCTTCGTTCAGACCCAGTTGCAGCAGATCCATCCTTGGTGGTGTAGCTGCGGATGTCTCATTGCGGTCGGTTGCACGGCTGCAGTCTTGGTAGCTGTGCTGCACTCGCTGACGAAGGAGGTCGCTTCCAGGTTACACATGTTGTGGCTGATAAGACCCCTTGTGTCGAGCTAGTAAAGTTGAGTCAGAGACGGACCTTGTCGTGAGCCTTGTCTGTACCTTGTAACCTCAAACCCCGAGCCCTCAGTGTGAAGAACGATGAGATAGGCAAGCAAGCACAGTCTTTCATCCATGGGACGCGTTGAGGGTGTATTTGTGCCTTTGAAAGGACATCTGGTTCCTGCCTCTGAGACTGCCGAACCCCGAACTTTGAAAGCCCGAGCCCGTGAGCCCTACAGACTACTATAGTGACTATACTCCCTTGAGGCCCTAGACCCTCCAAGAGCCCTGCAAGGTATGGGTGGCAGGGGTCCTGGCAGACATTCGGCTGCACGCAGACGAAGCATTGAACCAATCATCTCCTCCTCCAAGTACTAAACCCTGGCTCTCTCGCTCTCGCTCTCTCTCTCCCTCTCTCTCTCACACAGAGTTTTTACGTTTAGGCAGTATCCCATCATCCGAACTTGACGGTACGATTGCAAGAGCGAGGGTGTACTAAACCGAATGGGTTGAGTAGCAAACTGCAAGAACTGCAGCCAGCAGGGGCCGTAGGAAGGTAGGACTGCAGGGCCTGCGGCCTGCCCCAGGAAGGGGTTAGAATAAAGCACCGAGCAACGGGAAGATGCTACAGCTGACCCCAACACGAAAAAACCATGTCAGGGAAAATCTGGTTTTACTATTGCAGGGGGGTGGGGGGCTGTAAAAATCGAAGGAGGCGATTAATTAAGTGGTGTTGTTCTATTGCCATCTTTGATCCCTTGCCGGTTCCGGGCAGGGTTGTGTCCTTAGAGGAAAGTTGTGCAACGCTTGATCTTCCTTCCAGTCCGTATAGTCATGCAGAGCCATGTTTCTTTCAAACGTGGTTTGCTCCGCGCAAGGCCTCAATCTACTATAATGCCGCCAAGCCCCTGGGTGTTGTTATCCTCTGTGAAAGTGGTGATGGTGATGATTGTGATGACGGCCTGACACTAACCGGTGTAATCCCTAAGCCTGCCGACGCGAAGGTCTGGATCCTCCAGCCGAGCATTCAGGATGGTTCCACTGACTTCCTAAAGGTGGTCAGGACCATCCGCAGCTCGCCACGAAGCCGCGAGGTCTTTTGTAAGACTTGTGACGTTGGAGCTAGTTTTGTTTGGGTGAGTGGTGCGCTTTAGTTTGGGATTGCATGACCGGGATTTCACGTTCGGACTTCTCGATGTTTCCTGGGCAACGGTTGGCGATGCCCCGAAGCCATGGCAGGTACAGGAATGCCGTAAGTGTGCGGATGTGTCGAAGGTACTCACGTTCGATTCGCAATCAACGGCAGGACAACATGATAGTAGACAAGGTCACACATGTGAACATAAACCAGGCAGCACTGTGGAGTCTCTGCCAGTTTCGCTGCGTTCGTACTCAGGGATGCTACGCCTATTGCGCATTGTGTGACCCGGCAGCACCATGTTGGGCAAATTGGAGCTGCATCTCAATCTTTGGATTCGTAGAAGTTCGAGTCTGATACAGGTTCGTGTACTAGGTCCGAGTCTGAGGATGCACCGAACGAGGATAAAGCTTATCTCTACGAGCACTCCCACGCTGTGGGGAAGTTGCAGAATGATAAGAGTAGGGACGCAGGTCTTCTGAGATGCCATAGCCATTCCCAGGCTCTTCTTCAAGCACTTCAAAGCCTTCCAAGACCTCTTCAAGCTTGTACGAGGTCTCCTCAGTGGCTCGGCAGCAAGCCGGGCACGGGTCAAATTTTACTCTGAATGGACCAAACCTTACAACGGCAAGCGTGTAGCAACTGCGGGTCTCGACCGGGGGGGCTCTGGAAATGAAGATGTTACGATATCTACAGATTAGATATGACGATTTCGGGCCTATTTGTATATTTATTTATGTATATGATGAAGGTATAGGAGGTTTTTGCAAGCTCGGGCTAGACTAGTTCTTTGACTCCGGCTGCTGCACAAGCACGCATCTCTCTATCTATTTGTGCATCAGTCCTGCTGTCGATTGCATGTGTATCTGCTTTCTTCCGCTTCGCCCCACTCCAACTGCATGCAAATGGTAGTCATCAACAAATGAAACTTCAAGAGTAGCAATAGCAACGAATGACGCGCTGATAGCTGTCAGTATTGCCACGTATTACCCTGATCACCATCGCTACAATCTCGATCATGACTTTCGTCATGGTCGGCAGGTTTGCCGCCCTCCTCGTCGTCGGCCCTCATTCTCATTGCCGCCATCACCGTTCAGTATCATTATAGCTGAAGACAAGGCGTGGAGGCCGTCATCGCCGATGCCGTGGCAGACTCCGTCATAGCAACAGCAACCTTCCGACTTCCTCGTCCAGGGTGCCGTCGTTGCTGTCACCATCATCATCATCATCATCAGGATCATGATCCTCCTCCTCCTTCTATTTGTGTCACCCTTCCTGTACAACATCACGATTCCCGATAGTTACCGATAGTTTGATTGCAAAGTGGAAGATTACCGTCCAGAAACGCAGACAGATTTGACAACATTGAAACATATGTGGCTGGAACAAAAACCGAAAGGAAGCTGTACAAGGCAGAGCATTCACGAATAAGCAGTTTATGCGGCATGCAAAATGTCTTTACACGCACACGCGCACATGCCTACTTGCAAAAGTCTGATTCTACGTGGTCGGGGAACACCCGCAACATACCTTGCTGCCCTTCCGCTGAGATAAGGCAGTGGCAGCACGTTGCTCTCGGCCATGGGGCTCATCGCGGGGTGCTCAGCACCCTTCTGTTGGAGAGACTTGGAGAGCCATGACTGTGCACGTATTTCGAACGTGGCAAGTGCCGAGGCAGCCACTCTCTACACCTTTGCAATATTTGCAATTGACCTCATCGGAAACCAGGACCAAACAGGTGCAATCGTACCGAATTTGCCCTTGCAGACACATCGTCCTGCACAGGTGCTAGTGACGATGTGAAAGAGGCGCAAAATCTCTTCAAGGGCTTGTTCCAAACGATGGTCACTCTCATGCGGCTGCGCACTCGGTTGAACACGCCAGTTGCTGAAACTCGCCCGGAGCCTTGCAACAAGCTCCAGTGTGCTCCCCGAAGTCTTGCAAGGTTCATGCATGGAGACGATTGTCAAGGTATCTTGGATGTATTGACGACGTCGTCGCCTCAGGAAAGGGCCTGAGCCGCTTGCTTGTCGGAGCTCTGGTGCGTGTGACCGCACATGTGCAGGGTGCAGACTTGCACTTGGAACGAACCTACACATTTTTCCGGAAAGCCCCAACCATACATACATATACATGTATGTACGTACGTGCGTATGTAGGTGTGTGTTGGTTGGTATGCACATATATCACATATTCTTTTTTGAGTGCCCCGGAAGCAAGAGAGCCTTGCCACGTCCCTTGAGGCGCCAGCCTTGGATATGGATTTTCCTTTGGCTCTTCACATCTTTGCCGCTGGTCCGCATGCAGCTCTTGCCGAAAAACTTAAACAGGGTCCATCTCTCTTCACGGTACGGTTTCGAGAAAAACCAGACCAGTCAAGACTGAAACGGAGTTTCGCGAGGATATGAGGAGAGTTCTTTGGTGTAGTGGAGGTGCTAGATCTCTTCGAAGGACGGTGTCCCCGCGCGAACCCTGTGGTTGCAACTCTTCGATACTCTAAAGCCTTAGGCCCTATGGTAGCGCTTCATAGTAACCCTTATGCTGTCCCTAAAGCAACCCGCTAAAGAAACCCCCGTAAAGGAACCCTGTCAAGCTCATGGTGAGGTCGTCTTACGTCCTGCTGAACTTGGTGACGGCCGTCATTGTGCAGCAGGTCCATGAGCGCAATGTTGGTGCACTCATCTCTCCGTTGTATAGGATCCCTATCTGAGGTTTCAGGGTTTAAAGGGCCGAAACTGCCGATTGCACAAGTCCGGATGCAGAAAGAGCTTAAAATCCCTGCCAGAAACAATTATTGCCTCGCGAGAGCCCTATAGAAACCTAGCGCTCTTATGGTTTCCGAAGGCTCTGGAGATGAGTTCTGCCGATGAAGCCGATCTTGCGAAGCAGCTGCAGGCGCAGCGAGAGGAGGACATGCTCCCCGGGCTGAAGAAGACTATACAACATCATATAAATATAGAGTAGAGTAGCAATATCATATTATATAGCACAAATTGTTCGAGCGCGAGTGCCAAAACATAATTTAATATACTATACTTCTACATAATGTTGCATAACAGTATAAGATAAGATAAGATACTCTTATATGCATTTTAACTTCTACTGAGGGTTTGTTTGCTGCTACAAACCTCGCCTGACTTGTCGAGAGCGAGTGGCAAAAATATGGTATAATGCAATATAATTCCATGTTACAATATAAAACATATTTAACAAAAAATAGGATAAACATCACGCAGAATTAAGGTTAAATGTGACATATACAATGTAATGTATACTAAGCCATAGAATCTAGCACATAATATAGCATAGAAGATAGCCTAGAATACAGCATATAATATGACATTCCAACATAACATAAAATATAACCTTCAACAGAACGTTCTGTTAACATCATATCACACAGTATAATGTTATATAAGGCAGTATTAGAGAATGTAATATAATACCTTTTCGAGCCGGTGAGTTGTAATAGGTGTTCCTGTATCTACGGAGCCGCGCGTGCTTTGAGGCGAGAGCTCGAGGGGATGTTCAAGATGCTGGACGAAGATCAGAGCGGACAGGCCTTCCGAATTCTCCCGGCTCTGCAACTGACTCCTGATTAAAATTATTGTATAATCGGCCGCAAAACCTTATTCTAATTACTAAGGCCCCTATATTAACCACGAAACTTGTTTCAGGTGAGCTTGGAGGAGTTCATGCAGGCGCACAGCTCCCGCCATTCGGGCACGCAGCCCTCTAGCAGGGCAAGCGCGGGAATTCCTGAGCCTCGAGCATCGCTTCCAGGGCAAACTTGTCAAAGCCCAAGCCTTCACAAAACGGTGAAGAGCAAGTTCCAGAACCACTGAAGCCTGATTCCGTCGAGACTCAAACTCCTGAACTCTGTCTTGTATTGCTCTACCGTATAGCCCTTACCCTGCACACACGCACAGACATTTATGCGTGCCTACATGCATACAGGTGCATTTATTGCTTGTGTACGTGTATATGTATACAGTAATATGGATATGTATACACACATGCAGATGCAAATGCTCACTCCTGTATATCTGTTTACAGCCTTCTCGGGAGTTTACTTCTTTATGTTGCTCGCTGTTGCTGTTTGTCTATCTGTCTGTCTGCCTGTCTGTCTGCTCATGTGAGTTTACATGCCGCGCAACATCAACATGCTTGCATGCATGCATGTATGCTGAGCCAGGCCTTCAAGATCAAGGAGGTTAAGACAAAGATGACTTTGCTTGGGCTGAAGGACGATGGGGCTGTCTGCAAGCTTCGCACGGTTGATTCACAGCGCTTCAGGGGTTAATGAACAACATGGGCTCAGACAGTCTCAAACGGCTCGGGCTTGAACAGGTGCTGGGGCCAAGGCTCACAAGTGCCTGAGGAATGTCTGGGTTGCGCCTGAATCGCCAGTGCTGTCTACAGGAGTAAACATATCATGCCATATCCCTCCAGGCCTTCGAACAGCACTGGTTCCAAAAGTAAACAGCACCAAGAACATGCACTCGATGCCGTTGCGGGAGGATTTCTGGTAGAACGGACCACATGTTGCTGTGACGACCTGCGCAGCAGGCATGTACGCCTTGCCCGTGGAATCATAGAAGAATAGCGATTGTTGTCGATCGCAGAGGAAGCGGAGATGCTGGACTTGTTTCGTCTCCTGGATACCGACGGCGAGGGGGAGCGTCTCTGCTGCAGGAATGTTGTTGTGGTCATAACATACCTCGGCCTCACATGCTAGGTCAGCCCCCTATGCTGAACCGGCCTTGCAATTTGTTGCACGTGGCAGGCTATCGCTGGAGGAGTTCATGCAGGGAATGAGCAGCTTAACCGCACCAGTGCTGGGAATGGGGATCCTGATGCCGTCACGCATGGCAATGGAGCACACAGTCGTTCTTTTTGTCCGGGTCTCATACTTGTCCGCTTGCTTGGGACAGGCACGAAAGCTGAGCAAGCAAGAGCACACCACCAAGCATTGTTGACTTCTTAGCAAGTTGACTTTTGCTCGCACTGGTACTGGAGGCGGCACGCGTGCTGGCACCACTTCAACCTTTGTAATATCTTGTCACACTTTGGCGGCCTTGACGACTGTGCCGCCTTCGCGGATTTAGTGAATTCAGTGATCTGCTTAAGATCACGATCGTGCGACGATGACTGGTTGCTTGGCTGTCTGCCTTGCTTCTCTCCATCCACCGCACAAGGTTTACGTGCAGCGCTGTAGGGCTTCAGCTCGTCAGATTGGAATATAGGAGAAGGTTCAACACAACCCCATACAATGCTAACTGCTGAACTGGCCAAGCCTACTCAATACTCGTAGCAGAAGAAGAGGAAGTGGTTCTGGTGGTGGTGGTACAAGCAGAAAAAACAAGAAGCAGTAGTACTCAGCAGTAGAGGTGGTGGTAGCAGCAGTGGTGGTAGTATGTGGTAGTACTAGTACCAGCAGGAGGAGTAGTAGTAGCAGTATCAGTAGTAGTCGTCGTCGTTGTCGTCGCACTGGCAGTAATAGTGGAGTGGCAGTATAACTAGGATTGGTAGTAGTCTGTGCACAAGTCGGAGTGACAGTAGCGGTAGGAGTAGTGGTAGTGGTGGTAGTAGTAGTAGTAGTAGCAGGAGTAGCAGTAGCAGTAGTAGTAGTAGTAGTAGTAGTAGTCGTGGTAGTAGTAGTAGTAGTGGTGGTGGTGGTAGTAGTAGTGGTAGTGGCAGTAGTAGTAGTAGTCGTAGTAGTAGTAGTAGTAGTAGTAATAGTAGTAGTAGTAGCAGCTACCAAGTAGTAGTAGAAGTGTTAGTGTAGTAGTCGTCGTACGTACGTACATTCGTAGTGTGTAGTAGGATCATTAGCCGTAGCAATACCAGCAGCAGCACCACCACCAGCAGACAGAGTAGTAGTCGTCGCCGTTTTTCGTTGTGAACACCGCACCAGAACAAATACAACAGTCATTTGATGTGGCTTGTTTGTGCTTTTGTGGCCGTCGTCACTGGAGTCAGACGTGTTCGCAAGGGACTTTAGGTCTCTGCCGACGCCGTGGCCTGTATGCTCATGTCTACTTTGACAGTTGAGCTATATGTTTCGTTGTTTCTGAAAATAAGGGACCCTAATATAGTACTACCCTAAATAGTCGGATCCTTATTTTAAGGACCCCAAAATAAGGTTGTGTGTTGTGGCATCCTGCGCATAGTCCTAGCCAGGCGGGGATGGCGAAACAAGCGGATTCTATATAGATACTATATATATATATGTATAATGTGTGTATATATATATATATATCAAGCTTTCTGGATCACTGGCAGGCAGAACCCTCAAGCATTGATCATTAAGTGCTAATTAACATTATATACGCAGAATTATACTGTGCACCCGAAACTCTTGCAGATGCCTGGGCTGAGGCCAACTCAAAGGAGAAGCGAGGAACAAGGACTGAGTTACTTTGCAACTTGGTGCCCCGACCCTCGCATACTCTGGAGGTGGTTTAGGCCGGTAGGGTCTTTGGGGTCCAAGGTGTCCCATAATTTTAGGAGATTTTTTCCTGTACACACTGGGTGCATAAGCATATGTTTATTCATCATCTAGTCATCATTTGGGCAGGGTCGGTGGTCATCATTTGTTCATCATTTGTTCGTGGTTTTATTGTAGTGTGTTCCGGGTAGTCATCATTTATTTCTGGTTTGAGCCGATCTCATGGCCCAGCACAGGCCCAGGCTCCAGCCCATCCACCGCGCGCAGCGCCAGCTCCCGGGTCGGCCCAGAACGAAACAAAAACGAGGCCATCCAACCGCGGCATGCCCAGAATCACAGAAAAAAACTATAATATAACATAACTATGAGGAAACGATGACAGAGGATGCAAGAACGATAAAACCATTAAGAAAACACGATTAAAATATGAAAACAAAACGAAGCATAAAGCGATGAGAAATGATGAAACAACGATGAAAACAACGATGAGCAAGGATGATAACGATGATGCGAAACTTTGAAAAATTATTGACAGTCCGGCAAAAAAATGCAAATTTCCAGGTTCCGCCAACCCCCC
>BGNK01001192.1:0-47575 GCA_003297005.1 Symbiodinium sp. clade A Y106 | reverse complement strand
CCCCCCGGAAGCCCCCTTTTTTTCTTGCAAACTATGACCAAACGATGAAAAATGATGAAAAAATGATACACCCACCCTCCCCAGCCCCAGAATCGCTACCGACGAGTTCCCTGCGGTGCGACATTGTTCAGCTGGGCGGGTGGCAAAAAGAACCCGATTCGCAAACAATGAAAAAAGGATGTTCCGCCCCCTTCCCAGGCCCAGAACCAAATAGGCAAACGACAGAAAAACGCCCCCTTTTCTTTCCTCGATGAAAGATGTGCCAGGCGCCGTAGGCCAGGGGCATCGATGACTCGACGAGTGTTAAGTACTGACAATGATGATAAACACATGATGAAACATGATGAATAGATGATGAGCCCAAATGATGCCCAAGCCCAAACCATGAATAAATGGTAAACAAAACGTATAAGCTGATTTTCAATCCGTACAGGCCAGAAAATATCCTAATCATACTTTGACAATAATCACACTGCGTATTCTGTGCCAAGCTGTGGGAAATGACATTCAGGTTCGGGTCATCTTCGTGCAGGCGGATGTCTCTTGTAGAAATTCCGAAGCATGTTCCATTGGCAACCTTGGCACCACAGCTTCACCAGTCAGGGACGTTCCCGATAGAAATTGTTTGACACTGCACTTCTTGCGAAGCCCCCGCAGCCCGACATCAGACGAGATGTACCCAGATGCCTTCAACAGCCCAACACGCTTAAGCCGTTAATCCTGGCCACAGTCTTCGCCAGGCGGGAGGCATCAAAAACCTCAAGTCAAACCCAGAGACAGCAACCCTTGGACCCTTAGAGTTAGGTCGGCCAGCCAAGCTTGCTGCTGTTGGTGGGCCAGACCAATAAACAGTCAGAAAGAAATCTCCGGCGCAGTTGGTTGTGCAACAGCAAAGTCAGAAAAAGTCAGGGACATGTCAGAGCGTCTGGCTTCTTGACTTGTTTGCTGACTTTTTCAACTTGGTGTTTGACCTTGTTTTTGATTTGTGTTTGCCCGACCGGCGATTCCTGGGAATTCGCGGTTGTCCTTGGGAAAAATCAAAGAGGCCAACAAAAGCACAACAGACAAACAAAGTCGAGCACGAAATCAACAATCAGAAAAAAGAGACGCCGCGACGTTTTTGTGATGTGTTTTTGCCTTCTCGTGACTTTTTCCTTTGTGGAGCGGTCGACTTAACCTCAGAGTACCCCGGGAGTACCGCTTGTAGTCTCCCTTGCAGTAAAACCTAATCGATTTGCAGGACATGCTTCTGCTTGAGAAGAGTATCGAGCGGCTTGGGGTGAAGCTTCACAGGCTGGAAGGCGGGCGTTTGAGTTTCGGTTGTGGCCCCTTCCACAGAGGAATGTCGTCATTCTGGCATGACTGTCGTTGCCCTGCGTTTCACACTCTTCTGGTGAACCCCCGTCAATTTCGGAGAGCTCTAAACACTAAATCACTGTCCGCGTGCGAAGCCGAACAGCCTGGCCTGGAGTTTCCGAGGTAGGAGAGTCCAAGCTTACCCTAAACCCTGAAGGTTGCAGTTTGTTGCAGTGAAGGGCCCCGTCAAATTATTGTCCACCTGGCATGGCGGATCGGGCTGTTGATTACTTGCGTGCAGAGACAGATCCCATGGCCGTAATGTACGGCTTGGAATAAGCTGTCTTCCCTTGTAGCCTCGCATAACGGTATCATACACCCCACAACCCTATTCAAGGCCTCATTCTAAAAATGAAGACCGCTCCACTTTGCAACTGAGCAACAGCAGTTTGTCCAAAACGATAGAACCCTAAACCCTAAACCCTGCCATCTCACTTCTCACTTAACAGACCTCGAACCACATGCCTCGCCTGGACTGCCCGAGTGTGAGCGCCGAAACCCTGGCATGTCTATGCGGATACAGTCACTTTATGTGTTGGCTAGACTACTTGTTGCTTTGTCGTGGTGACTCGCCTGGATTGTCCGAGTGCGAGCGCCGAAACCCTAAACTAACCCTAACCCTGAGCGCCGAAACCCTAACCCTCCCGCAGAATGCGATCCTGCCGACCTAACCTTCAAGAATGCCTTCGATGAAGAGTGGCTGGGACGGCCAGGGGTTTAGGGTTTAGGGTCCCATTGGCTTGTGGTTGGCATTTTCGTCTTCGATGTTCAGGCTTTAGAAGATCATGGGAAATGCGTCCAACCTGTGAAATCCACATCGGAGGAGCCGTACAATGTTTTGCACTGGCTACACGAGCCATTGCGAATCCCTCGCCTACCTCCAAGGACAGGCACAAATCTCCGGCAGACATTCGAGAAGGCTGGGAAGCGGAACTGCGCCAACAGCCACTCTGAATCCTCACGTGAACGGTCCTAAAGGATGATTGGGATATCAGTGACAGTAGCTGCATCGACCGCCGTGCATCGCCTCAGATCAAAGACAGCATCGACGAGCGGCTGACACAGGCTGCCGGGTCTATACTGTAAGACTTCAGACAGTCGGTCCGAGGGCGCTAACAACAATGCACACCCAAGCTTTACCAAAGCGCCGACAGCTCGTGCTAAAACGTGCTAAAGCACATGGTAGCAACAGGAGGGCAGCAGCAGCAGCGGGAGCAGTGGCAGTAGTAGAGGCAACAGAGACTGTAGCAGCCGCAGTGGCGGTGGTAGTAGCAGCAGCAGGAGAAGCAGCAGCATCAGTAGTTCTTTGGTAGTGGTAGTGGTGTGAGTATAGGTATACTATTTAACTACTAGTACCATTAATACTGTCATTGTTATCGTTGTCATTCGTAGTCGAGCGGTAGTCGTAGTCGTCGTGGTGGTGGTGGTAGTGGCAGTGGCAGTGGTCGTGATAGTGGTGGTGGTGGTGGTTGTTGGAGCAGGAGGCGGAAGAGGCGGAAGAGGAGGAGGACTCCTCGACAGAGCGGCTTAGGTATCGGTGCTGCATGTCGGCCTCGATCAAGATGCAGGTCGTAGTCTGGCAAGACTTGAGTCCAGTGGCAAAAGGAGTAATAGGAGGAGGAGGGTGAGGGCGACGAGCAGGAGCAGTGGTCTATTTCCGCTGGCTAGTAACGGCTAGTAGCTTGATGGCTGTGATGATGATGCTGGTGTTCGCCGTGTTTGCTACTTCCGGATGCTATGTATCGCGGTGCTGTTGTTATGGAGTTTAGATGTAATGCTTTGCCTAGCTATTGCAATACTCAGAAGATGCCTACGAGCCAGGCAGAGGCTGATGTCCAGGAGGTGGTTGATCTTCTCAGCCGGCTTTCAGAAGAGTCTCTCGGATGCTGCCATTTTCGGCGTCAGAATTGGGGGGGGGGGGGGGCNGGGGGGGGGGGGTGCCTGTTGGAGTGGGTTGGTGCGACGATTCATTGGTTCGGCCATGCTTGATCAACATTACGTTTCCGTCGTGCTCATCCAGAGTTCAACAGTGCAGGTGGACTTTTCCAAAGGCATCGAGCATGTGCCAGTCCGTGGGCTTAAGGTTTAAGGTTTCAGAAAAGGCCAAGACAGGAGCTCCCAGGAAGCCCCTTGCTCGTATTGGGAGAGCCGAAACAGGTTCTGGGGATCAGAGTCTTGTACCCAAAGAACGCTGGTAGGTAAATGGCACTCAATACTGAGAAAAGCGTCAGTACTTGGCATCTCGAGTAGTACTACACTTCGCAGGTGCACGAAGAAGACAACAGCGAGAACAACGAGAATAGCAGCAATGAGAACTTGGATTACAAATAACCACCAGCATGCTGCTAGCGCTGTTTGCGTATACTAGCACAGTCGCAATGACCGTACTGAAAGTAGCAGCAGCAACAACAAACTAAATAACAATACAAAGAGGCATTCGAAAACGAAGAACAATACAAAGAGGAAGACAACTTGTCAATGTCACAAGAACCAACACCCATTGCAAATGTACGAGGTTCAAAGCTCTGCCCCCTTGGTTGGACGCCGGATTCCTATCCGGGCTGCGTGCCTGCTCGCTGATATCGGTATGCAAGATCACTGTATCGTGCCTCACGTCTGGCTGAGTGGCTTAGCAGGGGAACCTCCTGGTGCTTCCTGAGATATCACTAGTTATCCCTAACAAATGACGTTACAAGCGAAGGCTCTTGATCTTGTCAAGCACTCACAGCGGAAGGCAAGGCCACCTACTCTTAACCCAAAAGAGCACAACACACATTAGCACAAAGTAATTTTAATAGGGTTTTGGGACCCATTGTACTATAAATATAACAAGGGCCGCGCCAAAATAGTATAGGTAAAGTTCCCATCGAGGACAGGATCCCCAAAACAGCAGTGCCAGTTTCCAGACTGTTTTGTTGCAGCTCGGCCTAGAGGTGTAGTGGGCCTCAAGCTTGCTATGCAAGAGGAGTAGGACAAAGCACCCCCAATGCTCTTAATCCCCCCTTCATTTTGGCCTGTATGACCCATATGATTACTTTTTCCTTTTATCTTTCATCCAATAGCCCGCGTTTAACACATCACAGAAAAATCAAGCCTAGTCCACAAACGTGGGATGTGTGCACGACAGGTCAAGAAGCTCCTGGTCAAAGACGAGAAGCCCCAGGGAACCTCCTGGGCACAGATTTGAAGCGTTTAGGGTGTATAAGGGGGGTTCTTCGGGTTCAACTTTGGAAGGCTTGGGGTGTTAGAGTCGAAAATGTCTGGAGTTTGGGGGTTGAGGGCTTGGCAGGTCTTAGACTGTTGGGACTGGGGTTTGAGGCGCACAGAGGCCCAAGCAGCTAAAATCTATTCCGAGATCGCATCCGAACGGTGACCTTCACTTAGGCTTAGGACTTAGGAAATGCTTTGAGGCGTTGGAAAGCAGGTGGTTTGTACCGCGGCCGTTTTTGTGATGCCTTTTGTGACGCGGAGCTTCAGCACTCTTCGGGGTGTCCCGGTTGAGTTGGTACTTGCTGGAAGGCTGGAGGCCCCATCAACCGACCTTGTGGCCGCGAACTGCAAGCAGCGAGGGGCCCACAAAAAAGGAAACGTAATGGAACTGTCGCGCTGCCGTTGCCGCGGTTCACGCCTGCCAGGTGCAGCCAGCAAGAGGCCGGTGGATTGACTTTCAATGCTATAGGGGCCTGAATAATTAGAATAGGGTTTTGGAGCCCATTATACTATAGTTATAATAGGGAACCCCCAAAATGGTGTAGGTAATTAATTGTTTCGGCCCCTACATTACACAGACAGACTTTATGCCAAAGCCCCCCGAGGGCCGCCGCCAGGACCGCATGAAGCTTTTCGTAGAGTCGTAGAGGCATAGCGCCAGCTTCTCCAAACGGTGAAGTGCCAGGAATTGCGGCTTCGGAAGTGTATCTCCGTAGATATGCTAAAAAGTCAGACGAGGGTGGGAAGCTGTTGCCACCCCATGAAACCTCCAAATCCCTTGCATACATGGCGACAGCCAGGGCGCGAGGCATCTGCACCGAGACAGCGGGACAGTCTCGTCAGCAAGGGACCTGGAGACACGTCCAGGGTGCAGACTATAGGGAGTTACCAATACTATTTTGGGGGTTCCTTATTATCAATATAGTATACTGGGGCCCAAAACCTATTCTAATTATTAAGGCCCCTATATTGCCTCTGGGAGATACTTCGCATGAAGTGCATGCAGCACTGTATACAGATCAGGTTGCCCATGCTGAGATATACCTTCTGTCCCATCCCACCCTTGCCTGCCCAGGTGATTCGACCGACGGAGGAGAAGGCCATGCTTCGGCAGCAAGCAACATAAAGGATGTATGTATCAATGTATCAGCTTCCGAGACGCACGTCCTGCTGTGGAAGGTATCCATCCCTGTGGCTTGGTGGACAGTCTCGAGCCTGCTATGCACGCTTGTCAGGTGGGGGAGCTGGACCACAGCCGGTGCAGCGGGGAAGCTTGTTGAGCCTGACACTCGGTGTTCCAAGCTCGACGTATGGGCGTTGCGTACACTGTAGTGCTCGCGCCCCATGCTAGAAGATGTCAGCTCCATAGAGGTGTCCCTATTAACGTGGGAATTTCTCGAGCTCGTTCCCCTCATCCTGCTGACAGTGATGTTAACTTGGCGCCGTCGTTGCCCAACAAGCTCTTTGTCTGTTGGGAGAGTATCCATCGCATCACGAACATAGTGCCGGGGGTGACAAAAATCGTGAACATAGTCGACATCAACAGCCTGTTTTCGCCTTCTTGTGTTGGGCCGTGTGGCCCGGCGGATGTCATTGGCCTTGCCGCAGGATTGGTTGACCCTGTGTCGTGTTGTGGCTGAGGTGAATCGACCGTGGGAGCTGAAGGCCCGGATTTGTGATCGGCAGGTAGTACGAAGGATCTGCTCAAGAGAGGGCAGAATTCAGCGTGATGTCGTCTCCCTGGAGATTTAGGGAGCAGACTCGAGACTGATTGGATCGAGCATGCCCGTATTGAAAAGGACACAGTGCACCCGCACCGATGCAACGTGGCAGCTTGTTCAGCAAGGGACTCAGTTATCCAAGGCGTCAATTCAATCTGCCTGCCTTTGATTGCCACTTTCTGTTCATGGTCTCTGGTACCACAACAATAGTAAAGGAAGTACGTCTTGCTGCTGCAGCTGAAATTGTTTGGCTCTGCTCGTTTTAAGATTCCGGTGTTTCGCGGAATTTACAGGTTGGGAGTGAATAATTAGTAATATTGAGTAGCTGATACGGTATTTCGGAAGATGTAGTTCATCTGTGACAGCATCCCTGCTGGCGAGGTGAATCGACAATCGGGGCTGAAGGCAAGGGCCGTCCACATGCGCTGGTAACCGGTGAGGGCCAGCCTATCGTGCCAGCAGGGAGAACTGCACCGGTGCCGGTGCAGCGGGGCAGCTTGTTCAGTACGGTGCTCAAGATTCCTTGCTCATGTGTTCTGAAGCAGCCTTGATCATGCTGTCAGCAGTCGATTGCCCAGCTGATGTTCGAGAGCCTTGTTCGGTATGCGCACCCCGCTGTTTTGCACCTGTAGCCACAGTGGAGGTGTCCATTTTTGTGTGAGCTGTGTTTCTTTCCTTCTCTCCGTATCTCTTTCTCGCTCCACACATACATACATACATACATACATACATACACACATAAATACACCCCCACATGCACACAGCTACATACAAACATGCCTACAAAATTTGCCGCGTTCATTCATACATGCATACATGGTGCATGCATGCATGGCATACATACACATACATATACTAACATGCACACACACACATATATATATATATGTATGTATACATATATCTGCATCCTCGCCTGACCTGGTCGAGTGCGAGTGCCAAAATACATATATCTGCACATGCAGACGCATCCACACAACTCTCTCTCTCTCTCTCTGTATCTCTCTCCTGCTCGCTTGTCAGGCCGTTCTGTCTCTGCTATAGGCCTCTACCGAGGAGGCAAAAATGGGCCCCGTGTGAGCGGCAGCATTTCTCTTTACATCATGCCCGCTCTTTTTGACTCAAGCGGTTGACCTTGGGGGAACCAATTTCTGTGACATGTTCACATAAACTTCGAGAAGCAACACCGAGGTGAAGCGTCTGAAGCTGAAGGCCAGGTGCAGCATGCAGAGCCCTGCACATGCAGGAAGTCTGCGATGTAGTGCAAAATGGGCAAGTATTGCCTGTGAGGGAGAACTGCACCGGTGCAGCGGGGCAGCTTGTTCAGCACGGTGCCCGGGATTCTATTCTTCTTCACAAGCAGCCATGATACATGCGTTCAGTTTGAGTTTGCCAGCCGCAGCCCCCTGTTTCGCACCCGCAGCTGCAGTCGAAGGGAGGTCTCTCTCTCTCTCTCTCTTGCTCTTTCCCTCGCTACATCATGCCCGCTTTTCCACACAAGTTGTGGCACTGCTTAGTGTGCCCCGGTTTTCGGACACATTCACATAAACACCGGAAAGGGACAGAGTACGGGATCAAGCTAAGGTGATGCATCTCAAGCTGAAGGCCAGGTGCAGCATGCAGAGCCCTTGAGTTTGAATTTCGACATGATTTCGCTGCCGTAGCTACTGCTTGAGGGAACCGTGCGCAAGTAGCAAGCGTCACCGGCGAGGGCCTGCCTTCCATGCCAGCAGGGCGAACTGTACCGGCACCGGTGAAGCGGGGCAGCTTGTTCAGCGCGGTGCCCAGGATTCTAATAATTACCGCCACTTGCTGATGTCTTCAGAAACAGCCATGATGCGTGCGGTATTTTCCACCCGCAGCTGCAGCCGTAGGGGAGATCTATCTCTCACTCTCATTCACTCACTCACTCACTCTCTCTACATCATGATAGGACTTGTGACTTTTCCACACACGTGGTTGACCCTTTGGCGCTATATACTTAATGTCCCACTGTTTTCGGACGCATTCACATGAACACATCCGAAGCGACAGAGCACGGGAGCAAACCAAGGTGATGCCTCTGGAGCTGAAGGCCAGGTGCAGCATGCGGAGCCCTGCACATGCAGAAAGTCTGAGAGGTAGTGCGCAAGTGGCACTTGTTGCCTGTGAGGGAGAACTGCGCCGGTGCCGGTGCAGCGCGGCAGCTTGTTCAGCACGGTGCTCAGGATTAAAACACCCGCCATAATCTGATGTCTCCAGAAACCGCATGATACTTGCGGTCAGCATTTCGAGTTCGGCAGCCGCAAGCTGCTGTTTTGATCTCGCAACCGTAGCGTTGCTGTAACAGTCTGTTACGTTCACTTCATGTCTTGATCTTTTCGCTGTGTTTTCTACTGCTTGCTCTCTGTCTCACTGGTTGGGCTTTGACTTCTCGACGTGCTGTACTGTTCTAGGCTGGCAATCTTTAAACTACTCGTTGACTCTCTAGCATTATTTAGTCGCGGCACATGCACACTTGCACCACCCACACACACACACACCCCACACACCACACACCACACACCACACAACACACGACACACGACACAACACGCGACACAACACACGACACAACACGCGACACAACACACGACACACATAATGCACACAACACACAGCACACACACAACGCATGGACAGCGGCACACACGAGACAGAAAGCCAAGGTGACGCGTCTGGAGCTGAAGGCGAGGTGCAGCATGCAGAGTTCGAGAGTTCGAGTCGGAAGCTCGACCTGATCTCGAGTTGCACCTGATTCTGCACCCTGCCAGGCTTGAGCTGTCAATCACACACCAAGTCTGGGTTCCCAGGTTGTTAGCATAATGTAGCACAGCAGACATCACCATCATAGTGGATCATCGTGGAGTTTTTGGTATGCTGGGTTAAGGACATGGCGTACATACATGCACACATGCAGAGGTGCATACATATACATGCATACATACATACACAGTCAGGAACAGACACCGGTTTTCGCACAATTACCACATCTGCAACTATTTTACATTCTTCTTCCACAGGCTTTGAGTCCGGAGGACGCGCCTCTTGCACAGATGACTGCAAAAACAAGTGCAGATCCCCAGTTTGCGCTCTCGAACCACTCAGCAGTGCGCGGTGCAGTAATCTGAGCGATCGCAGAGTGAGGTGTGGAAGATGCTGTGCATGAAGCCGGTAGCACAGAGCTGAAAAACCGTAGCACTTGCAAGGCTTCACACCCAAAATCAAAAGCAGTGTCGCGCCATAACATGCGCATGAGCTGCACAAGGCTTCGAAATTAAGCTTCAACGTGCAACGCGAAGCAGGCCTACACATGTGCAGGATATTCCTCATGGGTATGAATGAGGCCATCCTTGCACTCCACAACTATGCAACGACATGCGCGAGATGACACCTTCTTTAGAGGTGACATATTGACATCAGTACAGAAAAGCTTGAGCCTTGTTCCTCATGGGGCAGAGAGGCAAACTGCAAGCTTCAGGCCCCGCGTGGCGTATTCAAAAGGCCATACCTGCATGTTCATGTTCATGCCTTCACACTCAGTATGAAGCTGCAACGACAGTCGCTCTGCAGCTCTACTGCGGTAGCACAGTCCATGAACTATCATAAGCACGAGCTGTGCTCCCGAAAGCCAGTGGCAATGTACGTGTCTTCCGCTATGCAAAACACTGTCTGACTCCTTCTTCGTGGTATTGGGAAGCTGTGCCAGTACCAGGCCGGGCTAACATGGCGACGCAGCCCGGCAGCAGTCTGGCTACCAACGTAGTCCCAATTACCGGGTTGTTGTGGAGTCCATGACTCGAAGGCTGAGTTTCAAAGGCTTTCCCCCAACAACAGATGCCAACCAGCATGCAGAAGCCCGCAATGATTGTCCGCAGGCCGGCTCCCACATTGACCAAATCAACATGCGCAGCGACCACACTCAGGGAACGTGGCACATCCTCGCCGTCATGGCCGACGCCAACACAAACCTCGCAAGTCCCACCATCTTCCGGACGTCTGCTTGCTTGACGGACCCGACGATGCGAAACACGTCTACGAGGCACATAACAAAGGCATTGACGATTAAACTTCTGCTGGAAGCTATCTCCGGGGTATTGTTTTTGCTGAATGTAGGTAGATGTGACCAGCTTGGAAGCACGAGCAAGACGTCACAGCGCCGAGCACCCCAAACAAAGTACTCGAGGGTGAAGCTGCCGACGCAAGGCGGCCGGGGTCAAACTGCCCAAACAGCCGAGGCAATGAGGCACAGCACTGCAATTCCGATAAGGATGGAAACACAGTGAGCAACGTGATGCCCAAGGTGTTTTCCGCAACAGACAGACAATAACAGATGCGCTGGACAATGAGGGAGCTTGCAGTGATCGCACTAGCTTCTATCTGCAACTCCTCCGCATTCTTCCGCTGGCTTTGATCGACTTCCACCACCCGCCCTCGTCTGTGCACTCGGCCAGCGCAATTGCAATCTTGGGCGCAATGGTCATCACCACGACGGAAGGAACTGCGACATACACGATCCTCCAGAACACATCGCGAAACCAGGTGGGACCCTTTTGCAGCTCATCGCACGAAGCTCATGGCGAACCCTGCCCCATGTGGGGCTTAAGCCGGGTTGGGCAATGCCAAGCCGCTTTCGGATCGCTCGATCCCAGACCCTGTATATCCCTGTATTATGCATAATGGTATATACATAGATGTACAATTCTTCGAATCGAAACGAAAACAACGCTAGTAACCAGTGACACTTACAAACTCACGACCGCTGATTCGGCTGGGAGGTGCTACGCCCTTGGGGCCCGCCAGGCGGGGCAGCCTTTTCAGTTCAAACCTCAGCGATCATGTTTAAAGGTTTAGGGTTTAGGACCCGGGCTATGGTATGTACAAATGCTGTCATATGGCCGAGAAGCGTGCTGATGAAATTCGCCTGCAGATCTACATGCACATGTATGATATGACATGACATTACCTCTTGTTACAGTTGCACGACAGTATATGTCCAACGCTTCCATGATGAGCATGGCATGAGTGTCGCTGCCGCTAGCGCTAGGGAGGCTCGTGGCTTTACCCGGACGACCTCCAACACAGCTGTTTGCTAAACAGCTGGTCGAAGCAAAAGCCATGAAAGTCGACCGGTAGCTTAACCTCGGCACAGGACTTGGGTTGCTATGTCGCTGCATCCTTCCACAGCACACACTTTTTCGTCGAGATCAGTTTAGTTCGATCCAAGGCGACCCCAGTCTAGCTCGAACTCCAGGCGCAAAGGGTTTGTGCTGGGACTGGCGCTTTGGATTGGGAATGGGGTTCGGCCCCAGGGTTCTCGGACAGTTTGTTGCGTCATTATGTTAAGCAAGAGCGTTTTCTGTGAGCCAATGGCTAGGAAGAACACTGAAACCACAATCTTTCTTTTGAAATCTAAAGTTTTCTAAAGCTTCATGTAAGAGGCTTGTCACGCTATGGAACTCCGAACTCAAATTCCCTTGACCTCTAATCCAAGCCTGAGCCCTTCATTGTGGAGTCTGACTGGGCAACATGGAGCTTGATGAGATTGTTGGGGCTTCTGATGTAGCACGAGTTACGTCCTTTAGTGTGTAGCGAAGTTTACCCACAAGCTGGAAGAATCTCATACGCATGTCCATGACAAGCTCTAAACCCCAAAGCACCTATGACATGCTCCAGTAGAAGTCGCGTGAATTGACCTCTTGTGTGAAGCCTGCGTAGTGTATAGTATAGCATGAAGATAACATACGATACTATACTGTACTATATTATACGATACTACACTTTACTGCACTACAGACTGTTTAGTACCATACCAGAGTAGAAGAACTGAATAGACCCTTAAACCTTAGACTTCGAACCGTATGCCTCGCCTGGATTGTCCGAGTGTGAGCGCCGAAACCCTAAACCTTTGGATTGTTCGAGCGTGAGCGCCGAAACCCTATTCGTACAGTAATTACGAAAATCGGCTGCCCAACCCCGCCCGGAGGCAGCCCCGGGCCATCCCCGAAGCGAGCCGGTCGTAGGTCCAGCTGGGAACTAAGCATCAAAAGCTCGTCTTTTCATGGCCGCTTCGCGGTGGCCCATCTTTGTGGTTTAGGGTTGAGGGTTTGAATCTGCAGCTGTATTATACATCGGGTGACTAGCTTGTTTGTGTCATTTCACCCAAGAGCAGTCTATGCATGTAAAGTGGGTTGACGGAGTTTGCAGCCGTAGTCGTGGTAGCTGTCTAGCAGGAAGCAGAAGCAGTAGCAGCAGCAGCAGTAGTTGCAATTGTAGGTAGTCGTAGTGGTAGGGTAGGTGCAGGACGAGAAGTAGTAGTAGTAGTAGTAGCAGCAGAAGTACTAGTAGCAGCAGCAGAAGTAGAAGTAGAAGTAGAAGTAGTAGTAGTAGTAGTAGTAGTAAGTAGCACAGGTAGTGGTGGTAGTAGTAGTAGTAGCAGCAGCAGAAGTAGTAGTAGAAGTAGCAGCAGCAGAAGTAGAAGTAGTAGTAGTAGTAGTAGCAGCAGCAGTAGCAGTAGCAGTAGCAGTAGCAGTAGTAGAGGTAGTAGTAGTAGTAGCAGCAGTAGCAGTAGCAGTAGCAGTAGCAGAGGTAGTAGTAGTAGTAGTAGTAGAAACAGTAGTAGAAACATCTCAAGCTGCAGCTTGACGCTAGCAAAGAGTGAATGTATGATCCTTGGGCTTAGGTCCTTATGGCGATGGGTTTCAAGATTCTCTCCAATATCGGGGCTACTGGAGGTGCTATGGGAATTGGACGAAGATTTCTCGGATCTATTGAGTCCACTGGTGATACTGAGAGAGAGAAAGCCAACGTTTTGTGTAGGCAATTAGTCGAGGACAAAGCAGATCCTACCACTGGTGACCCTGAGTCTCCAACGCGTGCAGTCGCTACCCTGAAAACCCGATTCCCAAAGATGGCCACTGGAGACTGAACGGGCCTGACGAAGTTGTAATACTGCCCTTGCTATGTTTATATTGCAATCTCCCCCAAAACCCTGTTGTCATTATTGAGGCTTCAATTTTATGCCAAGCCCGAAGCCTGATCAGATCATTGCATGCCAAGGTGACTCGAGCGTGGCAAAGCGCAGAGGCAGAGGCATCATAGCGGGCCCGTCGAAGTGCAGGGTGGGGCTTAGGGTGGCAAGAGCATTTAGGGCCTGGAGGGACTGTGGAGAGGCTGCAAGGCTTCATCAGAGTGGGTAGGATACTATGTCGATGACGGTCATCTGGTAAGTTTCCCAGGAGCGCGCTCTACCTCATCACAGCGGCGAGGTAGCTTGTTCGGTGAGGAGCTCGGTGGCTTTGCATTTCTGTAGGAACCATGACAGCGAAGTCTCAGGCCTCAAGCCTCCTGCCACATACTACAATACTAGAGGGGCCATCGAAATTACAAGTCTAGTATATTGGGCCCCAAAACCCTAGCCTAACCATTAAGGCCTGTGCATATTACTTGTTTTTGTTTCTGTTGGTGTAGCGACTCCTGCCTTCACCGAGGTGACGTTGACAGTGTCCAGCCCGGAGGCCGCATGGAAAAGTGCAGTAACCACACATCTGCGGGCAAAGCTCTAACAGATTAGATGTGAAGAGGCGGAAGTTGGATTCGAAGCCCTTTACAAAGTCCGACTCTTCGCAATCATGCCTGCCTCTCCGATCGCCAGCACATCTGCCTTCGTTCCGACTTTAAGCCCATAACCTTTCTTGTGAACCCTCTATTTTTTGCAAGCCGCAACTTGATAAACTTTATTCGACCCAGACCCTGTGCCCTTAAAATCCCACCCGCTGCACGGATCCCTAAACCTGTGTTGGGAGTTTTCTCCCGAAAGATTCTGGACTGGCACCCGGACCTGCATCCAAGCACTATACCCTAAACCGTAAAGGGCTAAGGGTTTAGGGTTTAGGGCCTATAACCTTGAAGTAGGAGGGAATAGCCCTAACCCTAGACTGACCCGATGCATCTTAGCCACAGGTGGGCAGTCGACGGCCGCTCGAGGATCGCTGCTCAGTGGGGCGCTTGCTTGACTGGGCTCTTGTTAAGGGGTTTAATTTCAGTTACCATAATAGGGAAACCATTTTCTTTATATTCTGTACTATAGATCCCTATTATGGTAACTTCAATTTCATTCCCTAAGAAGAACCCAGCTTAGGGTTGGGGTGTAGGGTTTAGGATGTAGGATTGGGGTTTAGGGAGTAGAGGGTACCTTGGGGCTCTCAGGCTCCCCCGGCTTTTATGTATGAAACAATGCCATCGATCATGGGTGTAGGGTTTAGGGTGTAGGGTTTAGGGTTTAGCGTTTAGTTTTACCTTGAAGATGTCCGTACTTGACTCCTAGCGACGGTTGGGATGAAGTGTTGTCAGGTAGGGCATGATAGGTGTCAGACTGTTGCGCTGCTGGGCAGCATCATCTCCTGTTTCTACTGTTGAACAGCTGAGGGCCCTGTTGGAATTCCCCGATCGAAGCCCAAAGAAACCTCTGAAGAACCTTGCAGAAGGCAAGTTCCGGGCCGCCATGCTGCGGTCATACAGTCTTTTGGTGTAATCGTGGCAACATTCTCGGACATAATGTTCAGTCTAGCTACTAGAATCGCATCATCTCCACAAGTTCTAGGGGAATGTTAGCTTGTGGTAGTACTCGTACTAGCAGCGGACTAGCCGCGAGAGCTGCGCCTCGGTAGCTCACACACAGCGTAACGACTTCGGTTGAGGCGACGACTCCGGATGATGAAGACCTGGCATGCATTGTCAGCTGGCGACAGGCATCACCTTTGTGCAATTCATGGTGCCCCCCGGTGCCACAAATCAGCCGAAGGCTTTTTGCTGCACCTGGGGCTTGCATCATGGGCTGTGGCCTTCCTTGCTCCAGTCAGGTGATTACTGTGCGAACACCCTGTGCTGCCGCCCAAAACCAGAGACTGTGCGTGTGTGTGTGTAGCCGTTGTGGTAGCAAGTGAAAGTAGCAAGTGAAGGCTCTGTAAATGGACACAGCTTGGCGGCAAGTCTTCGGGCTGCAACTGCAAACCGGGCTCTTCGCTCTCATGGCCGTACGCATATATATTATTGTTATTATTATTATTTCTACTAGTACCACCATTAGTATGATTATTATTGTCATTCTTATTGTTATTGTTACAAGTTCTTAGCATCATCAGGATTATTCTTGTGAGCATAGTTATCAACCCCCAATGCGAGTCTCTCGACAGCTAGGTTTCTAACGTAAGTGCCCAGCTGACCGGCCGCCAGCAGCAAGCTGCGTTTGACGACGCAGCGAGTATGGCCTTAACATAGGGGCCTAAATACTGACCTGTACTGGCCTATACTATTTTGGGGGCTCTTTATTGTAGCTGTAGTATGATATATTAAGGCCCCTATATTGTGGCGTCCAGCTCCTGCCTTCGATCCACAGGCTGAATTCTCACAACTTCGGCCCCCAATCGTGGCAGGCATGCTGGTGTTTGTCATTCCAAGAGGCAACTGGCCAAGCCAATTGGGACGTCAACAGACTGCGGCGAAAATGAAGGGAGCTACATGATCCCCAAGCTGCCGTTCCTTCGTCGTTTAGGTGCAGGGTATGTTTGCATGAAGGATAGTCGGTATCTCAAGCACGGTCGAGCTGCCGTGTTTCGGCTCCAATTCCATGCGCCATTCCGAGCCTCAAGTATCAAACCTACCCTAAACCAGAAAACGTCGGAACCTGAAATGGATCATCGTTGCTCAGACGCCTCGCCGGACTTGTTTCAGTTTTTTGAGAATCACCACGCTGAATCGTGCGGCCTGAAGGCCTAAAGTTTTGAGCTGCCGAGCCACCATAAGACTGAAAACCCGGATCACATCCTCGAAGCCGAACATACCTCAAAGCCCGTTGTACCTGCGAAGCCTACAGTAGTCTGGGGAGCGCAAGATTCATGATTTACGGTACATTGCATCTACTCCAAAACACTGCTCTAGCCTTCAGGGCATTAGGGCGCAGACGTGATGTGTGATCTTGGTACCTATTCCCCTTATTGGCCCTGTCATTATAGCACTAGGAGCCGCAGTGATCCCTTATGGATCCCTTAAAGATTTGTGGGACCCTATTCCGAATCCCGTATAGAACCTTATAGAGCCTTACCAGATCGGGATGAGCCGCCATGCCCGAGCCAGCACCTCGAATCGTGCCCAACACCCATCGGAGCGAGAACGAGTCGGAGGCAAGCGTCTGAAATCTCTGTCTGTCTGTCTGTCTCTCTCTCTCTCTCTCTCTCCCTCTCGCTCTCTCTGTGTTTCTATATGCACACCCTAAAGACTAAATACACTGGGGTATTGGCAAAGCCTAGGTTGTCACCGACACACAGAGGGTGCTAAGGCGTTTGAGCTGATTTGCTCGCCTTCCGACCCGAACCATCCTCGCCTACCAGTCCGAGTTGCGAGAGTGCACGTCCAACATTTAAATATGTGCACATGTGTATACATGTATATAGATGAATTTATGAACCTGTTTGTTTCTTTATACTTATTTATTTGCTTTTATACACTTTGTGTATTTATTCATGGCTTTTGATGGGCCTTTGGAAGCGCAGGCCTTGGAATCGGAGGTGAAGCCACTCGTTGGGGCCAAGGCGCGCAGTGTTGAGGCTTCTTCGTAGTATTTCGTCGTAAATTCGAAAATGTTGGAAAGGGTATTTGAAGTTTCGCAAAAGTCGGGCAAGTTGCACAGCACCGCGCATCATTTGAGATACGACTTCCCGTTCGTGTCCGACAATTTCGTCTTCCCGAAATCGCTTTCACTCCAGCCATGCATATGTTGGTGCGACTCGTATGTCCGCATCAAGAAAACAACGGCTACAGTCCTGTGCGTTTCTGCCTGCCGAAGCCATGCTTTGCAGTGCAGGGTGTGTTCTTGGGCGCCACTCGTACTGTGATTGCAACGGTATTGTTACTATTGTTGTTACCATTGTTATTTTCTAGAATTATTTCATTGCTATTAGTACAATAACTGTTACGACATACGATTATTGTCATTATTGTTGTCATTACAATGATTACTATTATTAGTGGTCAGCATTTTCGAATCATGACGTTTTCTCGGGAGCTTCATGGTGCTTCTTGGCTTGGGTATTGGGTATGACAGGGCTTAGACTGCAGCTGCTCTTTGACTGTGTGGGGTTCGACTTTGGCCTTATTTGTGATTATGTAACTTTTGACCCTTGCGTGTTGAGCTTCGACATCTTGTCGCCGTTATCACTCTCACTGTTTATGGTATGTATCCGCATCATTAGTCATCAGTGTGCAATGTTGCAGAGGTGGAAGGTGCTGGCGGGCCGGCTCTTGTGGCTACCGACGGGGACCAGCACCAATGTTACCTTTGCAACAAGGGACACGCAGATTTCAGATGAGCTCTGTAGGTTTGGGGGTCTAGGCTTGGTGCGGAGGGCTGTAGGGTTACGGGTTACGGGTTTAGGGCTTTGGGGCTTCGTGTAAACGTACGGTGTCTGCTGGGTCAGGCCTGGAGTGGTTTCGGGTGAGGTAGTACGAGTTCTTTGCATGCTCAACCGACAGTAGTAACTGGTGCCGGCAACTGAGGAACTCGAAACTGTTTGCTTGTTGGAGTGATCGGACTGATTGGAGTCTTCATAGCCAATGCTTTTCTGGAAGCTCTGGAAGCACGAGGTGCAACAGCACAACCGAAAATTGGTTCACCTAGGGTGGCCGATTCTCCAGCCTCTGCAACCCCTGATCTTGCCGACCCTCCACCCACGACTCCTGGAAAGCTGAGCCTGTTCTCAGCTGACGATTTCAGGTATCCCTATGATCCCAGCAGCCGTGCGTTTAACGTGAAGGCTATGGAATGCCTCAAGCAGACGACCCCAGACCTCCAGCGCTTGGAGTACCCTGCTGATGCTGAAGAGCACTTCGAAAAGCTGAACCAAACCATGACCAAGTTCACGAGAGATGTGAAACCGCTGTGTGGCAAAATCACCGCTGGCTTTTGTGGTCCATGGCTCGAGAACAACTGGATCTGGCAATTTAGCGACTTATGGAAGAACCGTAGGAACGGCACCCGGCTTCGAGACATTTTTGGGCCATATATTCCGATCCTCTTTCCTTTTCTGGATGTTTTCGTCCCAAATTTCTATCGCTACCCTCCGGGACTGCTGGAAGCGTTGAACCAGACGATGCGGCCCAATGTGCTGTACATAGCCGTGTCTCAAAGTGACAACGGCATCTTCGGCCATTGGCCAGACCGGAAATTTGTCAAGTTCAGGCAGACGGACTTCCCGAACATGCTCGTACTCAGCGCTGGTGGCTATGGCCATGTTCCTCTTCCCATGCTAAAGCAGTCGGAAGATCCGGTGGAGACAAGGCCAATTTCCGAGAGGGCGTACGCGGTCTCCTTCATGGGCTCTTTAGATCATGGTCCGCGTACGTGCCGCCCATACATGAAGCTACATGCAGAGAAGTGGGGCAAGCTGAGAAATAAGACAGTGAAGATAGGTTTCGGCAAAGACTGGAAGGAGGTCATGACGAATACGACGCTGAATCTCTCTCCCCGCGGTTTCGGACGCAGCTCCTACCGAACTGGAGAACTCTTGCAGATGGGCCTGATACCGGTCTATGTCCACGAAGAGGGGCCGTGGCTCTTCTACAGAGACTTGTGGACCAAAGAGAGGATTGGCTTCTCCTCCACGGTGGACGAATTGCAGTCGACCTTGGATCATGCGTTTTCTGATATTCCCAAGCTGATGGACATACAGAAGCGCATCCGGGCCATGCGAAAGACTCACTTTCTGCCCCTGGGGGTGCTGGACCAGATTTACAAGTTTATGACAGAACGTGACGGCGGTGGCGATCTGAGATGTGAACCCTTGCCTGCAAGCATCGTCAGATGACAAGACGAGATGTTGATCTCTGTGAGGCACTACTTGGCAGCATTGCCCCAAGCTTCCAACAGCAGGGCTCCGTTGACCTGGATTCACGGGAATTGAAGTCTCGAAGCGTCCCTGCGAGAAGTTATTCAGCACTTCTTTTCGACGCCCTCAAACCTTAAATCCTGCATTGCGGGCGGCAGAAACCTAGCCACGCGGGAGGCTGCAGATTCGAAGCACAGAGCCTGCAAACAGTTCGGTCCCAACTGGCACAGATTTAAGCCTCAGGGATTTAGGGCTTGGAGCGGGAGCCGGGGGCGGGGGAGGGGGTAAGGGATGGGGTCGGATGGGGGCAGGTTTTGTTTCAGGCTTTTGGGGTTGGGGCAGGCTTGGGGTTGCCGGAAAACAGGAAATACAGCTCTGGGCAGCATTTTAGTCACGGTCCTTATTGTGACAGGGTTCCCTCCTTGCAACAATGCTGCCAGTTTGTATAAAACAGTCCGAAGAAAAAATCGGGTGCACGCCTCTTGGAGGCTTACGGTTCAAGAGTTTAGAGTTGCATCGTTACAGGTAGGCCATCGGTTTAGGGTTTAGGGTTTAGGGTACAACGAATGTGAAGCGAAACATTCCGTCGCGCGCTTCTCTCGAGGTAGAAGAACCATGACAAATAGTAAAGGAGTACAGAGCAAAGTTGTTGACACAATCATAAAAGAAATAGTAGCCATAATAAAAATAATCGCCACAGTAGTAATAATAGTAATAATTCACTATGATGGTAATACTTGTGATAATAGTAATAACAGTAATATGAATAACAAGAGTAATAATAGTAATGATAGAAAGAATATCAAACCAAGCCGAAGATCCGTATTTCCTCTGAGTTTGCATCCAACCTGTTGCCGCTGAAGCCGGGGCCATGCCGGATCCAAGACCTCAGCCCTTGCCGAACGTCGGTGATGCGAACACCACGGAGGACAGGCTCTTAGGGTGTAGGGTTTAGAGTTAATGGCTTCATGCTAACAGGTACAATAGCTACCGCCTTACGCTGGCTTGGATGTAGTGCCGAAGAGCTTTGACCAGGAGGGTTTCCAGCTTTGACGCCCTGCTGTTGCATGCGTCTACCTCTGACTTCATTCTGAAGCCTTCTTCATCACAGGTTGGATGGAGGGCCTCCAACAGACCAAGCTGCACTGCGAAGCTGCATGAGACAGTTCCCCAATCAACCCTAAACTTTTGCGCACTTAAGTGCCACTATTCAGATATGCAGGTTTTAGACGCATGCGCGCATAAACGAGCACTTCCACATACATGCATGGACATGCAGGTTAGCACGTGGGATGAGGACTAGGAGGATGAGGATGCGGATGATGAGAAGGATGACGAGGATGATGGTGGTGACTCAATAAGTTATCCAGACTATTTTGGGGGTCTAATTATGAAGGCCCCTCTAGTAATCATGGCGACTCGAAGATCTAAACTCCCCTTCTTGTGGGCGGCTGGCTGATGAAGCGGGGTCGTGCATGTAATACAGAAGCCTGAATAATTACCTGAAGAATTCCCTAGAGTTCCTCATTACAACTATACTGCAATGTGACCCCCAGAACCTTCCCCAGTTATTTATCAAGGCCCCCTATGGTAATCCTTTCGACCCCCTAGGTAGGAGGGAAAAAAATCCTGAAAGGACCTCCCATTCTTTAACTATCAAGGCCCCCTATTCACCATTGGAGGACGAGGCAGAGGAGGGCGAGCCGCTGATCGGAGCCAAGGCTCAGGCTGGGGCGGCCTTGGTCTCTTTAGGAATATTACAAGTGTTCGTGGTTTAGGCTTCAGGGGCTGGGCTCCTTCGTACTTCAGATGTTTCGAGTGCTTAGGGTTTCTGCCACAAGTGCGGCGACTCTGAGATCCAGGCGGGTATGTACAAGCCTGTGCAAAAAAAGGCTTCAGGGGCTTAAGTTTGTGCAAGTGCAAATACGAGAACTAAGTACTTGAGTCACTTGAGTAAAGAGACGAAGGAGTCATATCAATGCAGATCTTCGACTCTCTATTCTGTTGTGTGACACTTCCTAGAGCCGAGCTTCGGATCCTGGAAGTTTTGCCTGCCTTTCTGGTCCAATGTTTGTCGAAGGGCCCCCAAAGACCGGCTGAAAACGGAAGCCGCTCCGTAGCAGTTTTGACCCCGACGCTCGCCTCACGCAGTGTGAGCCCCTAAGTTGTAGACGGAGTGGTTTACGTGGCCGGAGCCATCTGGAACCTGGAACCGGAATGCGAGGTGAAGAACGTCGACGAGGTAGATGTTCTGACGGTGCAGGAGAGTCGCCAGCGCTGGAGGCTTAAACGTGATCGCGCGGGAGATGTGTCACTGCAGCAGTGTTTTTCGATCATGATCATGTCTGGTTTGGGCAGCCTAGGAAACTGCTTCTGCCTGCTCGCCGGAGTTTTATGCGGCATCGCCATTTTTGTTGCCGGCACCCTCTGGGAGAAGCACAGTGCCAGTGTTGGATCAATACTGTTGGTTTCCGGTGGAGAGAAAACTGTGCCCCCTCCCGGTGCTTTGCAACAACCTGCTACACGCCCAAGCGCTGGAGGCCCCGATGCTCAAGACCTGCAGCCTCTCGTCACTACTCGGCTTTCGACCACAATCCCGACTCCTGCCTTTAGACCTGCAACAACCCGGCCTCCAGTGACGACGACGCCGGCAACGACGGCAGCGACGACGCCGGGGCTGCCCCCTGCGACGCCAACAAAGCTTGGCTTGTTCTCGGCTGGCGACTACAGGTATCCCCATGATCCCAGCAGCACTGCTTTTAACGCGAAGGCCATGGAATGCCTCAGACAGACGAACCCTGACCTCCAGCGCTTTGAGTATCCTGATGATGCTGAAGAGCATTTCGAAGAGCTGAATCGAACAATGAGCCAGTTCACCAAAGGGGTGAGACCGCTCTGCGGCAAAATCTCAGCTGGCTTCTGCGGTCCATGGCTGGAGAACTACTGGATCTGGGAGTTCAGTGCCATATGGAAGAACCGCAAGAATGGAACACGGCTTCGGGATATCTTCGGGCCGTATATTCCAATCATCTTTCCTTTCCTGGATATCTTTATTCCACATTTTTATCGGTACCCGAAAGGCACCCTTGAAACTCTGAACCAAACATTAAGGCCCAATGTGCTGTACCTAGCAGTATCTCAGTGTGACGATGGCATCTTTGGCCATTGGCCAGACCGGAAACTCGTTCCATTCAGGCAGACAGACTTCCCAAATATGCTGGTACTGAGCGCAGGTGGCTACGGCCATGTCCCCTTGCCACTATTCAAGCAGATTGAAGCGCCAGTTCGCGCGGCTCCGATACCAGAGAGGACTTACGCGGTTTCCTTCATGGGCTCATTAGATCACGGGCCAAAGGGATCCCGGCCAACCATGAAGGCCATGGCAGAAAGATGGGGCAAACTTAGGAACAAAACCGTGAGGATAGGCAAAGGTAGCGACTGGAAGGAGGTCATGACGAATACGACCCTGAATCTCTCTCCTCGTGGTTTCGGACGGAACGCTTACCGGACAGAGGAGCTGTTTCAGATGGGTTTTATCCCAGTCTACATCCATGAGAAGGGGCCGTGGCTCTTCTACCGAGATCTTTGGACCGAGGAGAAAATCGGCTTCTTCTCCACACCTGGCGGTTTGGAGTCCACCTTGGATCGCGCTTTTTCTGATATGCAAAAGCTCATGGACATGGAGAGACGAATCCGGGCCATGCGAGACACTCACTTTATGCCCTTGGGGGTGATGGACCAGATCTCCAAGTTCATGACAGAGCGGGACGGCGGTGGCGACTTGCGGTGTGAACCTTTGCCAGACAGCATCCTATGAGAGTCGCGGATACGCTCTAAAAGGGTTCATTCTGTGTGTGATTGGACTTGATGTATAGTGATCTTTGGTTTCACTTCCAGGTCCTCTTGAGGATCATTTAGGATTGACCTGCCGTGCCTCACCACACTAATTCTGTCTATGCCAAGCCTAACTTATATAGGCCTGAATAATCAGAAACAATATCCCTGCATAGTAAAGGTAAAGATATATTGGTGCAACAGACGACACCCCAAAGCCCTATTCTACTTAGTTCTGCTTGTCAAAGGCCCCCATGTTACAATTTAGCCAACTCCGGATCTTGAGTGGCGTCCCCCCCCCCCCCCGCTCGCTTCTGCATCAGACTTGGGCAAACCATGCTTGAAGAGACCCTTTGGGGTGTAGGACTTCGGGTTTAGATTCGGGTCTGGGCAGGTATCTGTTGACCTTATTATACTTATGATTGTTGTTGCTACACATTGTATCATCATTTTTGCGCTACTGTGATTATGACGGTTCCTACTATTGATAGTATTTGGTGGGTATGTTGCTCCCTGTCAGAGTTAAGACTTTTCTTGGCTAGGGTGTTCAGCCCGTGTAAGAAAGGGACCCAGCGGATGTGTTGCGTATGCCCCGGCTTACCTCGAGCCAGAAGCTGCCTGATGCAAGAGAACCGCATCATTACCCTGCTCAAAAAAAGGAATCCCTGAACCCTAAACCCCGTATGAAATACTGGAGACCTTGCCAGGCATGTCCGAGTGGCGAGAGGGTAAACCCCAAGCCCGCATGAGACCTCAGATGGCAAGTCTGAAATGTGAGAGCGTAAGTTCCGATGGGTTTAGAGCTTGCTGTTTGAGATCAGTGAGGATGCAACAGACGGTTGGAGCTCGTCCCAAGTCGGACGCTGGAACAAAACAACTATAACGCGACATTGGGGCACCAGACAACAAGGTCTGTGAAGAACAATAACAGCAACAGTAAAACTTCGCCTCGAGAAAGGTAAACATAGAAATTCAATATATTTATGGTCTGTGCCGTCACCGCAACAACAGCAGCAGCAACAATAGTAATAGTAGCAGCACTGAGGGTAGTACTAATGAAATAACCGGTTTGTACTACTACTACTACTACTACTACTACTACTACTACTACTACTACTACTACTCCTCCTGCTGCTGCTGCGGCTACGGCTACTGCTGCTGCTCCTGCTCCTGCTGCTGCTGCTCCTGCTACTGCTACCGCTACTGCTGACCATAATGACAAGAATATTACTTGTGGTTATAGTCATAGAAATTCTAGTCTAGTGGTTGAAACTGTAATAGAACTCATAACAGTAACGAAAGCATCGACTTACGTTCACTAATGACGGAGTTTTCTTCGCCACCGTCGACCTTCCCGGAGTTGGCGATGTGCATGCAGTGGGTTGTACGGTCTACTTTGTACTTCTCCAACTCTTCCTCGTGCTGAGGAAAACGATCGCGACGACGACTGCCAAAAGCTCTGTTGCTGCTGCTGCTACGGTTTCTGTTCAGTTTCCTCTTGCGACGATCAAGTACGACGATAGTGATATCATCTTCCAATCATCACGCGAAGAGCAGCGCCCAGAGCCATGGGCCGCCTTTCACGCCTCGCTCGGGCCGTTTTGAGAGGCGCAGGCAGACCTTTTGGGGCCTTGTGATGCTGGATTTAGACTTTAAAATAATTTAGAATTTCTCGCTGGCTGACACTAAGAGCCCTGCGGCAACAAGGGTTTCAGGCATTTGCAGCTTTTCCTGCCAGATTGTTCGTAGGGTGCCGTTGGTTGATTGAGCTCACCACCACGAAGCAATGATACCGAACTTACAAAAGCAAACTGAAGTCGTAGGTCATGTTGCCACGAGGAGTCTTACAGCTTCTGGGACCTCGGGATGTGTTTTACTTGCGCGCTTCGGTGGTAGCGGCAGTAGTAGTAGCAGTAGTCGGTTCAGTAGCAGCAGCAGTAGGCTAGGCTTCGGACTAGGAGTAGCAGTAGGACATAGTCGTAGCAGCAGTAGTAGTAGTAGTGGTAGTAGTAGTAGTAGTAGTAGTAGTAGTAGTAGTAGTGGTAGTAGTGGTAGTAGTGGTAGCAGTAGTAGTGGTAGTAGTGGTAGTAGTGGTGGTAGTAGTAGTAGTGGTGGTGCTCCTGGTGCGAGTAGAACTAGTACAAGCACAGGTGCAAGTGCACGAGCAGGTGCTGGCGCTGGTGCTAGTGCTGGTCCTAGGTACGAGGTGCGAGGTACTAGGTACTAGGGAGGAAGCTGCAGGAGTCAGCTCGGACAGGGTTCGAAGCAGGCCCTGGAATCGGCATCGCCAATCGGATCGCAGCACAGGATCAGAACTACTGAGCCCCGAACCCTCGGAATATCTCATAGATGAGCTCTGGGCTGGAGTCATGCACCAGAGGTGGAAGAAGCTTTGGCCCTCGTAGGCGATGAAATTCATCTAATTTCATGCCGTCAATTTTTTCAGACTTCATCCTGTAAACACGTCTTGCACTTCCTACACAAAACCAGTGCAAAACAACACAGAGCCGATGCTGCCTTTCGTGCGTTGTCTGAGCCGATTTTCCTGACCCGATCGCGGCATTGTGCTGATCCACTTGTCTGAGCTGATACGCCCTCCAACCTACCAGGGACTAGGGACTAGGAAGAAGAATCATAACATGACCAGCAGTAGTCATAGTAATAACAATAACGCACGTAATGCTCGTACTTGAGGTGTCGCTTCACTATCTGCTGCCTTCCCGCCTGCCCACTTGGCTCAGTTTGCCGTGCCTCCGAGATCCGCCACTGCAATGAGGGCTTGGCCACACGAAATCACAGCCGTCAGCTGCAGCAACTAAGTCTCCTGACATGTCAGACACACTACCAAGCTCCATACTGTTAGCGGCTCTGTCTTTAGATTCGGGCATTCAACCTGCGAGAGCACCCGGGTTGGGCGCCTGGGCTGCGGCCGCGATGCCCGCAACCTGCCTGCCTGTTTTTTTTGAGAAGCCCTTCTGTTGTTTTGTTTGGAACTGGGTTTGGATCGAGAGACTCAGACCCCATCCAGACGTTCGGAGGTGCTCCTAGCGCACAGCGAAGGGATCGCCGGAGCCAAGGCAAGCAAGCCGTCGGAGAAACAGACGTCTGACAAGGCTATGGGGCGTGGGGCCTTGCCGAGTTTCGGGTCTGCGGAGAGGTTGAGGTTGGGGCTTCGAGAACTCGGGGTTGTAGTTTTGTTATGACTGTGAATCTGATGAATTGCGTGTACTCTGGACAGCAGCTGTCTAACTCTCTCTCCCTTGGCCTTAAACTTGAACTGAAGGCCTCGAAGAAGGCACCGCTGCCGCCGCTGAAAGTGAGTGGCTGCTCTGTCGCTCATCTGAGACTCTGGAGAGGTGGCAGCAGATATTTTTTGGGGAGAGATCCGGCGTAGGGTCTGGAAGTCGAGTGTGCAAAGCCCTTTTGACTGATGCTTTCGGTGCGGTCCTCACCCTGCATAAGGATGTGACCATCAGCGGCATCATTGCGGGCGAGTATGTGCCTGGTCTCAGGGGTCTGATTGCATCGGATCCGGGCTTGAGCAAACCCTCATCGGAGCACCGATGCATAGGCTTTAGGCTTCTCAATGAAGGGTTTCGGGTGAAGGGGCAAATCCGCCAGTTCATGCCCCAACCCCGGGGCTGCCAGAAAACCCTCATGGAACATCATGGAACCCCATGGGAACCGAAGCAGAACCCGTGTAGAACCCTTTTAGAGCAGAGAGACTTGTAGAATTTGTTAGTTTGGGCCGACCCATGCCTTGCACTCAAGTTACAGTGCGCACCTTCATCTGGTCGCTTGTTTGAGACCACCGTCCCCACCCAACTTTTTGCCATAACTGCCCGAGAAGCCGCAAGCGAGGTGCCAGATTCCACGAATCATGGCAAAGTGGTGTACAAGAAGAAGGAAAAGTCACAGGGGATAGATGAGCCTCGGCTGCGCTCAGGATTGATGGGTTGGGCTTAGGGAGTTTAGGGTTTAAAGGGCTCTTGCTTTTGAGGGAAGTCCTCCGGGTTTCAACACCTCCACTGGCTGCTGAAGGCAATCGGAACTGTAAATAAGCCTTCATCTCACTTCGAATCCACCACAACTGAAGGAAAGACATCCCTTGAATCGCTCTTGTGGAATTCAACCCGGGATGTTTGGGGGAGGCTCGGGGTGTACGGGGTTCGGGGCTTTTTGCATTTGTAAGGGCTTTAGGACAATCTTCGGGTTTCGGGTTTACAGCCGGGATTTAGGCTTTCAGGGTTTAAGGGCAAGGGTCTTGTGGGAGAGGGATTTTCGATTCATTGGGCAGGATGGAAAGACAAGTTTAGAAACCATAAACCCTAAACCCCTAAACCCTAAACCCCAAACCCTAAACCCATCGATCTTCCTGAGCAGGCAGGCGAGAGAGTTCTGTTAATCTGTGGAAACAGGGAAGAGTCCGGGTCTAGGATTCAAGCCAAATTCTGTACGTCCTAAACCCGGCTCAGGTGCATGGACGGTGGGCGTTCGACATACTAAGGTATCTAAGGGGCCCAAGTCAGCCTGCAGAGTTGTGTTCCAGCCCGCCTTCTCAAAAAAGATCTGCGAAGTCTAAGCAGCTTCGCTCTTTGGGGCCGGGTGCATGACCTGTGACCTTTGTGGGCATATGGGCTAGGGCCTAAGGGTATAGTGCCCTTTGAGTTCCGGGTGCAGATTGCCATTCAGACAGGGAACTTTGCATAAAGGTCTCTGTGGTCCAGTCCCCAAAAGCTTCCGCTGGTTGGGACGTAATTTGCGGTACCCTTGAGATCATGTACATTTTTTCTGGAGGGACCGGTGCAACATCTCAGGAGGAACCAAAGCCAAGCCTACTTGTAGCGTGTAACCCGAGACCCGAAGCCCCAAGCCGTAACACCTCGTACCAGAGGTGCTGATCTACTTCTGGGATGAGCGGGACGGCCCCGAACTCTGTGGCTGGTGGTTCGGCCCCAAGGCTCTCGCCTCAGTTCGGTGTCATGAATACGGTAGGAAAAGGTTTAGGGTTTAGGTTCATACTGGCATACACTCCAAGTCCGTGCTTAAAAAGGTTCATACTGGGATATGCATTCAGGGTGGGATGCTTCTAGGGAAGTCGTAGCAGACTACTTCTGGAGTCAAGTGTTCGACATTCGCTTTGGCGGCCTTCGCTTTGGGGCTCAGAGAGTCCTTGACAGAAAGGAGACCTGCTCTAGTCCTTTAATGTCCTTTAGGCCCCATAGCCCTAAACCTTTCGAATAACACAAGCAAGATAGCTGCTTGTCGCGCTTTTGCGACTGTGCTCTTCGACTTAACCCTGCAATACGAACTCGTCCTAGCTAGGTGGGAGACAAAGAACTATCAAAGTGACCGAGATTTTAGCGGTCCGAGGCTCCTAAACCCTAAACCGCCTGCATTTGTGGATTCGTGGCATCTGGAGTCTAGTAGGGATCCGAGGGCTGCTGGAGTTGAGGAGAGTTGAGCTCTATATTCGTGATGGTCATGATAGCGATAAGAATAACAACGATGCTGATAGATATTGTCATGAATACAGTAATAACACTAGCAATCAGAATAATAGCAAAAATTTAACAATAGTAATAATAACAATAGTAACTGCTTTTCCGACGACGACTACTACTACTGCTGCTACCCTGTGAGGTGGGTGGCGACCAAGTCTGGGCTTACCACCCCAGCTGCACAGCGGGTACGCCCCCGGCCTCACAGCCGGGAAGCCCAGACATCCTTGACTTTCTGTAGACGAGCCTTGGGCTTGGACGGACCGGGATGCAGTAGCAGTAGTAGTAGCAGTAGTAGTAGTAGTAGTAGTAGTAGTAGTAGCAGTAACAGTAGCAGTAGCAGTAGTAGTAGTAGTAGTAGCAGCAGCAGCCGTAGCAGTAGTAGCAGTAGTAGTAGTAGCAGCAGTAGTAGGAGTAGCAGGTAGCAGCAGCAGCAGCAGGAGTAGTAGTAGTAGTAGTAGTAGCAGTAGTAGTAGTAGTAGTGGTAGTAGTAGTAGTAGCAGTAGGAGGAGGAGGAGGAGGGGTAGGAGTAGGAGTAGGAGTAGGAGTAGGAGCAGCAGCAGCAGCAGCAGCAGTAGCTTGCTTATTATGGATCTGTTTGAGCACGTCTGCAGAATCAGAGCCCGGGAGTTGTGCGGGAGAGACTGTAGATACCAAGCCACGTTCTCCGGGGGCGCGCGCGCGCGCGTAGCTCGTGCTAGGTTCAAGGCTTGGGCATTCCTGGCGATACATGTCCGTTTGCTCGAAGAGCAATTGGACATTCTAGTTTTGTGCTCACATTCCAACTTAACAAGTCAATAAAGTGCGAAGTATTGCCAACTGCCTAGAGATGCATCGGGACATTCGTTTAGCAGTTATGCTGTGTCTAGTCTGATCGGTCGGTGGAACCGTTGTCCTTGAACATCAGAAGACAGGTTCCAGACCCCTCAGCTCGATTTCAGTCCCGTGTATTTGTGCGAACAGCTCGCACAAAAGTTTGTTTGAAGAAGATCCGCGAAACAAGGTTGAGCATGAAAGGCAGGAGTAATTCACGGGAATGCGTGATTTTGCTGGCCTCTCATGGATGTCTTGTTACGTTAGAGGAATGTGGTCCTACATCACGACGGAGGTCAATACCTGCTGAACGTTTGAAGACCCTACGCTCAACCCTAAATCCGAAACCGGCTCAAAACCTTCGAAGGTTCGGTTTCTTTCCCGTTTGTGGGGCTCTCCGCACAGGTGGAACGTGCCGCACGACGGCCCGATTGACCAGGTGGGTTCTCAACATAAACTGATTATTGTGACCCTCCAGCGTGTTGCTACTCCCTCACAGGTATGCCTCATGCGTCACCTCCTCTCGAATTGAAGTGCGTTTGGCAGACTATTGATGTTGACTGTAGCCGTGCATCTCGGGTGAGATGCGTTTGGTTTATTGTGCCGCCTGAAGTGTGCTGTTCTGCTAGGCTTTCAAGATCTCTGCGATTCGAGCTTCTGCCCGGGAGGGCAGCAGCAAGCGAGCGTCTTCCGCGGCTAAGCTGCAAAATGGGAGTGTCCGAAACTTAGGGGTGCCTTATTTTGGGGTCATTACACCTTATTTTCGGAAACTCCCAAATACAGCAGGCGAGAGGGTCGACAGTTCACAGACCATCGCTCATCATTCGTGCGAGGGTCTTTTCGGGAATCGTCTGTTCCTGTAAGGATACCTGTGGTCGGAAATCGCTAGACCCGACTGGCAGGTCTCCAAATAACTCATGTTTGCAGTCTTGGCCAGTTTCGATGGGCAAGTTGAGGCAGGCAGTTGAGGCACTGCTCATAAAATTTGTGCATGGATGTGCTGTGTTGGTGCCCTGAATGTGCCGGCAGTCAGAATTTCGAGTGAAAGAACTGCCTCAAAGCGCTCCTTCAATCATGCCAGCTGCCTGAAAAGCCTCCGAATTGAAGTGGTCGCAAGAAGGTTCGTGGTGAATAACATGGGCCGCGCGACTGTGCCTGCTAATTGAGGAAAAGCCTGCAGCAGAAGTTGCACCCAAGAAGCAGCGCACAGCCGAGGCGAACGGCTGCCAGGGTTGAAATACAGAGCTTGGGCGCAAGATGCAGGAAAGCATTGAATGCATAATTGAAGCAACAAGCAAACAAATAGATACATGTGTGTATATATACACACTGAACAAGCAAATAGAAGTACATGCACAGATAAACAGGCAAGTACGAATGAATACACAAGTGAGTAAATGTAAATCTATAATGTATATTTGCAAACAACTATCTATTTATATATATATATGCATGCACACTATGTGTATATACATATACACACACCTCCATGGTTCATCTTATCTTACTAGCTTTAGGTCGGAGTTACTTTGCTTTGCAAGCCTGGAGGTGCAGAAGAAAGAGAAGGTTGAGAAAGCCACGGCGCGCAAAGCCAGCCAGTCCAAGAGCAAGAAGCAGGTAACCGACACCTGGCCGCAGACTTTTCAAGGCGCCTCCAGGACCACAAGCTCCAAGTAAAACCCTGGGGCCTAGCCTAAATCCCTCTCTTCAAGCCGTGCCTGCCTTCGTGCGAGTGTGCGTATCGAAACCCTGGACCCCAAAGAAACTGTGGCCCCCAGTCTGAACCCTAAGCCCCACTGTACACCCCAAACACTACTCCTTGGTTCGCATTATTCATTCGCAAAGCCACTTGCCCCGACCCCTATGGCTGGCTGACGGCTCGTCCGCCAATACATCTCCGCGGCACAGCCGTCCGTGGAGCAAGTTCCGTGAGGCGTCCGACTTGGCGGACACTTCCGTGGATTGTTCGTGGCAGCGCTTGTCGGCTGCAGAGAAGCGTGCCGAACAACGGTCACATGGCCAAGTCTCGACCCAACTTCTACGCCGTCGCACGCGGTCGCAGACCGGGCGTTTACAGAACCTGGAAGGAGTGCGAGAAGCAGGTACACGGCTTTCCGAAGGCGTGCCACAAAGGCTTCCAAACCGAGCGGGAGGCTGAAGATTTTGTGCGCAGCACCAAGGCGGCTAGCAACTCGCCACAGCGCGAGGTGCCGAAGCCTGACCCGGACCCCGCTCTGGAAGCAAAGCTCGTGGCCGAGCTGCATGAAGAGCAGATGGCAGCTGCCAAAGAGGTGCTCGCCGGCCGAAATGTGTTCATCACAGGCCTCCCGGGCTGTGGCAAATCCTTCCTGCTGAAGAAGCTGATCGGGATCTTGCGCTTGCGCAAGGGCCACGAGGCAGTAGCCGTCTGTGCTTCGACCGGTGTGGCTGGCATCCACATTGGGGGCGCAACGATACATTCCTACTTGGGCTGCGGCAAGGGGGAATCGGAGGAGGACTGGGATAGGGCTTCCTGCAGCCAGAAGGCCGCGAAGCGCATCCGCCGCACCGAGGTCCTGCTGATTGACGAAGTTAGCATGCTTTCGGGCGAGTTTCTGCAGAAAGCCTCGGAACTCGTCGCTCGAATACGTGCTTCTGAGAAGCCCTTCGGAGGCCTTCAGGTGGTTCTCTGCGGGGATTTCCTGCAGCTCCCACCAATCAAGGGAAACTTCATGGCCTTCCAGTCCACGGTCTGGCAGGCTTTGAACTTGAGGCACATCGTTCTGAAGCACAACTTTCGGCAATCACATGATCACGGGTTCCAGTCACTGCTAGGACAGCTGCGTTTGGGCATCCTGGAAAAAGCGAAGCTGGCCGCCACCTTGGACAACGAAGGTTCGAAGGTCTATCCGAAAATCGTCAGCACCAAGAATGAAGCGCAAGAGATCAACTCAACGAACCTCGGCATACTGCCGGACAAGGTCAGGACCTTTCTGCCGCGCAGGACAAGGCGGACTGCCTGGATGATCCTGCGGTGGTGAATGCGCTGGAAAATCTGCTTGTGGAGAGGACGCTGGAATTAAAGGTGGGCTGCGTCGTTATGCTGCTGCAGAACCTTCGCCTGCCAAGCGACTGCAAACCCATGGTCTTCAACACTCCTCGCAAAGGACGAAAGCGCCCTTTGGACTACACCAGTTTCATGGACCTGCCCTCGGAGTATCAGGGGTTGCAAACCCCATTAGTCAACGGCAGCATGGGCATGGTGGTTGGCTTCGAACATTCGCCCGAGCACGGAATTGACATTGAGTGCCCGCTTGTGGAGTTTTCGCGGGGGTACCGCAGGCTCATTGTGCCTTCGGAATTCTCCGGCGAGCTCGGCCACCTCGGAAAGTACAGCCGCACGCAGATTCCCCTCAAGCTAGCCTGGGCTCTCACTGTGCACAAGACGCAGGGCTTGACTTTGCAGACGGGGGAGCTGGACCTGTCAAGGGTTTTCGAGACTGCGCAGGTGTACGTGGCACTCTCCAGGTTCCAGACGCTCGCAGGGGTGAAGATTTCAGGGATGCCGAAGCAGATCCCGAACCCATCGCTACAGCGCATGCAAGCGCTGGAGTTTCATGCATCCCTGGAACGCTAGGAGAAAGGTTTTGAAGCTCTGGGTGCCCCTTCCAATGTCCTTCGTGCACGTCCAAGAAATGCCAATAATTGAGTGTGGAAGGGGCGCAGTGTGTTTCACATAGGGTCCGGCAGCCTAGTTTGTAGCTGGAGAGCTGACGGAGAAGCGATGCTCCTTCGGCGATCCAGCCGCTGGGGCAGCCCACGTAGATACGAGGGCTGACAGGACGAGCGTGACAGAACACAGAAGTTTACCACAGAGGTTTGAGCAATTGGCGATGCAACTAAACCTTAAACCCTGTGAGCGCCAAAACCCTAAATTTTAAGGCTCCGTGACAAACGATCGTGAAAGTGGTGCAGTGGGTTTTTCAGGAAGCCTGAAACCTGCCATTTGCTTTCGCCTAGCGGAAAGCCGCTTCCCGGATCTTAGCGAGACGGGAATGGGACGTCAACAAAAAATAGCGCCGCTTTAGCCTGCTCGTTCAAAGAGGGGTGCAGCCGGAGCTGCTTTTGAGGTTGATAGAGGCCTTTTATTTGTCTGGGAACGGTGGATGAAGGATTCTGGAAGGATTCTTGTTCCGTGTAACCCCTCTCAAACGTAGGTTCATTTTCAACAGCACCAACAACTGCCAACAACCTCGCCTGGCTTGTCCAAGAGTGAGCGCCGAAACCCCGAGAGGGCGGAGCAATACCTGACTGAGGTCGAGTCTTCCAGCGAGGATGAGGAGGAAGAGGACGAGGGAAAGGAAGAGGAGGAGGAGGAAGAGAAGGAGGAAAAAGAGGATAAGGCTTCAGAGAAGGATGAAGACGAAGACGAAGACGAGGAGGACGAAGATGAGGAAGAAGAGGAGGAGGAGAAGGAAGAGAAACCCAAGTCCAGAAAGAAGGAGACAACATCACGTAGCAAGGCAAAGAAGGCGATCTTTCTTGCACCATGACTAGCACCACTGAGGGCTTAGGGATAGACATGCATGTCATCCACGACACATGCTTTCCCAAAGGTCTTGCATCTTGCGTCTGAAAGGTAGAGGAGGAGGACGAAGATGAGAAAGAAGAGAAGGACGATGACGACGACGAGGAAGAAGAGGAAGACGAGGTCGGAACAACGACTCCGAACGTGAGGGCTTGGGGATGTTCAGGGATAAGTCGCCTCATTGGTCCCTCTGTGCCCAAGGAGGACGAAGAGGAGGAGGACGACAAGCCGAAGTCAAAGAAGGACAGCAAGCGGAGCTCCCGATCAGAAGCCAAAGAGAGCCTGCTTCTCAGTGCCATATAGTCTCGGAATATAAGGCAATTGGCACATGTGTATATATACATATATATATATATGTATTTGTATATACACATATTATAGGTATGTAACTGCATGTCACACCATACAACCTCGTAGAATACAACAAAGTATAATACAGCATCAGGCCATCTGGACTGGTGCTGCTTCTCGCATCTTTTGGGAGCTCCGGTTTTGGAGAGTTGAGCTTGTTGTGTTTACTTTAGAATTACTGTAAGGGTGTACTAAAAGTGACTAAGGCTTATCTTAAGGGCTTAAAAATATGTTTAAAAGGGTTACTGTAAGGGCGTGCTTGCTATAGGGCCTGCATAATTGGAACAGGGCCTGAATAGGGTTGAATAGGGCTTTGGGGGGTACATGATAGATATCTTCTATAAGGAACCTTAAGGAACTAAACGAACGATTGTAGAGGCCTTAATAATTTCAACAGGGTATGGGATATAGCCGGTAGGGCATAGCAGAGATGTCTGGAGGTGACAAGAAGCCGGCCGAGTCCGCAGGCAACTACTTCGCTTCGGACTCAGCTCGAAAAGCCAGCTCTTCTCATTTCACGAGCTGTCAACGCAACTCCTTTCTCAGCTGCCATGGGAGGACCATGCATGCAAACTGCCACACTGCAGCACTCGCGAGGTACCACAACCTAAACCGAACACAGTCGGGACCCCTTGGTCAAATCCTGACGAACTCACAACCGCAGCCCTAGAAGAGGCTGCAATGCTCCTTCTGGCATATCTGCTGCGAATTTACCGCGATGGACCGTGATAAGAGGCTATCGAAGCCTACATCCGCTACGCAATGCTGCTTGCGCTAGAGCAACACCGAGGTCACGGCCTACAACAAGCGCCGAGAGGCCGTTCTGCCGTGGTGTTATATGAACGAGGGTTAAGGGACTGATGCCTGGTGGTTAAGGGGCGCTGTCCCCAAGGCACAGAAGGGGTTCCTTACCATTGGACCATGGTGTTGCCACCTCTCCGGGTGAGTCGTGTCGGTGGGTTTAAGCTGCAGCAGATCTGCTTCTGGAGGCTTGCAGGGGATCTTGGGGCCTGAGATGCCAGTTTCCCTCTACATCTGGAAGCGCCGCGCGCTCCGATTCATGTTTTGGCACAGAAAGTTGTGCTCCTGCAAAACCCACACAGCCACAGAAGCTCCAGACCCGTGATTGTATCACTGAGGCCCAGCCCCTGGGCCGCAGTTGCTCCATGCAAGTCCCGCAGCCACGGATCACCAAAATCAGCTAACATGACAAACTTGACATGGACCTCTGGACGGAGGCAAGCATATTAAGAGACTTCTGTGTGAGGGGTAAAGCATTCCACAAGCCTGCAGCAAAATCCTAGGTCGAATATTTTGACCGCAATATCCCCTTATAGACCTGCCAAAAATTATTGTGCCTTTTTCTGTTAGTTTGATTCCTTCGAAGGCGAGGCGGTGAAAATGACCAGCCAGCTTAACAGCCATTCTCCAGGAACGTGCCAAGGCTGAGGAGGAGAAGAAGAAGGTGCGAGATAGTATAGCAAATAGGTCGTATCTGTGTATATGTGTGAGCTATAAACTAGATACTGAGATACTGCACACTATATGTTATAGCACGATGACACTGCCTCTTTTGTTTAGGGGGTTGGGCTTATTCTTTTAGTGCCTGGTGTGTAAGTTTGGGTGAGGTTGGTACGGAGGAATTCGGGATGTTCGAAATTGTTCGGCCATTCCCGGACTTTCGGCTACAGAGGCACTAGCTCGCAACATCCCATGCAAGGTAGGATGTAGTAGACCTGGGAAGATGTGTGGTAGTTCAACTCGTTCTCTGTTAATCTGCTATGGCCCGTGGTTGGCAGCGGCTTCTTCTGCTGTAGACTTGGGTGCATTAAGTTAGGTGGCGTCTTGCACGCGAGCCAGGGTTGGTCTGCATTGAGGGTTAGGCTGCCTCAAGCGTGCCCCTGAGCCTGAACCGACTTTGAAAACTGTTGTGGCCTCGTCCGACCCTTTAAATACCACACACACATACAGAGCTATGTAGATGAAGTTCCCTGAGCTCATCTCTCTTTGATTCTTCTAGCACTCAACGCTTGATGATTTTGAAGATGACCGCATCGAAGCCGCCACCTGAATGCTTAAGACGCTCCACACCGACTGCTAAGTCCTAAACCCTTGCTTTCTACGCCCAAGCGCCAGGCCCCAGAGAAGGAGTCTAGAATCGCCAACGGCACGGCCACGGTGCCTCGGAGCATGAATAGCCACAACCTCCGGGCTTCGAAGGTCCTGCATACCTTACACTTATTACCATTATCAGCAGTTTGCGCAGAATGCCGCGAGGGCGCCCGAACTTCGAGTTTGATTAGACGCCCTAACCGTCTAACGAAGGCCCTTTCGAAGGGGTGGTTGTCCTTTGTAGCAGTCGGCGCCAATGGCGGTGGTCATGGTGATGTTCTACATGGTGTTGGTAATGGTCATGTCAGCGGGTCACTCTGCTATTTATCCTCTCGTAGAACTGCGATAAGTACCGTGCCCACCAGCTTCATTTTCAAGTGTTTACGTTACGACGCCTTTTCCCACCGCGAGGATTGCTTCGGCTATATAGACTTAGATTCATATAGATTTTCCGGGTCCCTACGTCGAGCTTGGTTGCGAGCTTCAGCATGTTGGTATGAATTCGTTTAGGGTGTCAAATTTGGGATGTGAGAGAAGGCCGGCCTTGAATTCGCCATGCAAGGCAACATGAACAAGCCCCTCTTCTTGCCAGGGATTGCGCTGCGCTTCTTCTGTCTAGTGATCGCACAGGACATGAGGAAGATGAAGGTTTCGGGGAGTTCTACGCAAGCCTGCAGCCTTCAAGCCCACACTTTGCCGTTATCCGACGGAGTGGACGCATAAGCCCAACGCCTGCCTCTGGCCCCAGGTTCATCAGGTTGAACACCTAAACTTCTACATGCTAAACCCACAAACCGTAAACTGTACAAGCCAACCCTAAACCCTGGATGTATTTGTAGAATGACCCGGCACTTCGTAGCGTCTCAAGTGACTTCGTAAGGAAGTCACACAACAGATTACAACAGCCTTACAGATAACCCTGGCCGTCCTGGCTGTTTCCATTGGCTAGTATATCCGGAACCCCATTGAATGTGATCTGCGGCGATGCTCCTCCTTAAGGTCCTATGTGAACTTTGTTGTTGCTTAACAGGAATAGGACCTTGAGCAGGGAGTAGTACTGCAACTGCACAGTTAGTTTACTTGTTATGGATATTGTACTCTAAGGCTCCTGTGATGCTCCCTTTAGGATCGTTTCACTCAGCAGACTCCGAACCACATGCCTCGCCTGGATTGTCCGAGTGTGAGCGCCGAAACCCTTAACTCTGGTAGGCGGGAAAAGAACCCTAAACTCTACAAGCCCTAGGGTTTAGGGTTTAGGCCCTACAAGCCCGAAATCGCAAACCGTAACCCCCAGGCAAAGGAGAAGTCCGCGAAGGACGACGAGGCCGACGAGGACGAGGCTCCCTGCGGGTTCGATGGCCTTGGTTGCAGGTTATATATATATATGTATATGAATATATATATATATATATATGTGTGATCATATCATCTATATATATATACATATTCATAGAATCTGTGTACATATATATAAAGGTATGAAGGTCCGACATGGTAGTACGGTACGTTTAAGTTGAACAGTCTATTTTCTACATCCCGATTGTCATAGCCACCAAGAGCATACTCTCCTACTGATGTTGTTGTGCATGTTCCTTGGCTGGGGAGGTTTGTGTTCACGATGATGGCGACGAAGATGACAATCACCTCCATTGTTCGCACATAACAGGATCACCGTTTTCCGAGTGGCGGTCGTTGCGTTCATGGGTTTCGTCGTGTTGCCCATGCTGTTGAAACTATCTTGCTACCTCTTGACGTGCTAGTCATGTCAATGTCCAGCGTAGGGCTTCAACTTTACATTCTTTCGGCTTCATTGGGGGCGCTTCGCTTTCAAAAACGATCTGAGCTTCATCAAATTAGCTGTTTGCAGTTTTCGTTTGGCTTCCTAAGTTGATTATGATTCATGACTTCGTAGCTTTCCGAAATTCCACGGACTCAGCTTGACTACATTCTGTTTGACTCCGAAATGGTGGCTTCTAGAGATTGGGTAGAGTATAAACACACCTCACACCGCGCCCAACAGAACAAACATGGGTGCAACTTGCAGTTTCTGCCACCCAGGTGCGCATGCTGGAGGAGCTGCGAAAGCGTGCGGAAGAGCGGAAGAAGAAGATGGAGGAGCAGCCTTGAGCCTGCAAAGCACCAATATACATTTGAGGCATAGGGGGTGTTGGGTGTTGAGGTCTAGTTTTGCTCCGGCATGCCGTGCTTGCGCGACATGTCTGCTAGCCGACAGATAACCAGGGCCACCTGGCAGTTGAAACCCAACAGTTCCACTCGCAACACAGTTCAACAAATCCCACTTCCAGGACCTCAAGAAGAAAGAGGCCGGGTCAGCGAAGCACAGTTGCACGCGCGCCGCAGCACACAACAGCTTCAGGGGTACCCTTAATAATTACCTACACTATTTTGGGGTTCCTTACTATAATCATAGTATAGTGGGCCCCAATACCTTATTCTACTTATTACGGCCCCTATACTGCAGCAGTTGTTTTTGTTGTTGGGGGGGGGGGGGCCGGGCAGGGCCTAGGATCCTCCATCGCTGTGCACAGGAGGAGCTCAAGAAGAAGGCAGCTCCTAAAGAGGACTCCTCTTTGCACAATACTATGTGTAATGATCAAGAGAATACCAATAACACCAAAAACAATGATGATGATAATGAATATACACGTAGTTGCAAGAATATGATAATCATAGGAGTTCTAGTAATACTAGTAACTAGTAAGTAACTCTAGCAATTCAAGAAATATCAGAAACACCGGCAATATTTGTACAATAGAATAACAATAGTATCAATAGTAATGGTAAGTGGCTTTGCAACAGACGCTTCCTCTCAAGGCAGTGCGGTATGCAGTACCCGGGCCTTCATTTGGATGCTCGTGATCCGGATTGTTAACTCGCGGTTGTGTTCGTACAGAGGCACTCCCTTTGTGCAGCATACAAACGGTATGCCAGAGCTAAGGGTTGATTTTTCTGAAGTTTCGCAATGCTCTTGACCTCGAACTGTGGATGTGTCTAGAACAGACAAGGACAGCAAGCCAGAAGCCAAGGCTCGAATTTCGCGTTGACCCTTCAGGGTTCAGGCTTGAGATCATTGACAGACTTTCGGTCTCGGACTTCGTACGCTTCCGTTTCACGTCGATGCTCAGGGGTGATTCGTTGGATGGGTGACGGGCCTTAGGGCCGTTACGCGAGGTCTCAACGTGCGGCACCTTTTCAACGGGAGTTTACAGGGCAGCTTTGATGTAGCTATCGCCTGACAGTGGACCTGGCCCACTCTGCCAGGAAGGTCCCTGAAAGTCACCTTGAAGAGCACTGAAGATGTTGTCAACAAACCGACCTCAGCAGCACCCTTCAGCCCCGAGCCACATAGCTAGGCGGATGACAGAAAACGATTGCACGCACCCTATGAACCGTAAACCCTTGGCAAAAAAACTTCAAACTTCAGAAGCTTTAACCCCCAAGCCCTAAACACCTTAAGTTTGAACACTATATACGCCCAATCCCAAGCATCCTAAGCACCACAAAGCCGAAAACGCCGGCTTTCACACAGGTGAAGGAGTCCAAGGAGCTCGGAAGTGCTTTCGGGTTTAGGGTTTAGGGGTAGGGATTCAGGGTTTAGGGGTTAAGTGGAAAGCCTGTTGCAAAAGGGGTTGAGGGTTTAGGGCTTAGGGGTTTAGGGTTTAGGGTTTGGTGTTTAGGGGTTTAGGGGTTTAGGGGTTAGGGTTTAGGGGTGTAGAGTGGGCCTGGGCTTGGGGCTTAGATACTCCAGAACCCCCTGCTTAAGTAGGACCCCTCTATACATGAAGGCATATTCCTTAATTGAGGGGTTTTGTGGAGTCTCTGGGTACTTAGAGTCAAGGGTTTAAGGGTCATTCTAGGGGTTTTGGCTATGGAGGTTACAACAAGGATTGCTCCTGGGGTTTCTGTGAGGGGTACTAGAAGAGTTTTGGCTCTGGTGCTCACTAAGAGCTCGGGTGCCAGGAGTTAGGCCCAACTCCCTACTGTAAACCCCTTCGGAACCCTAATTTAAGCTAAATCCTCCCCATATTGTTATAGGGGTGAGCCCATTATCACTATTACTATTATTGCTTTGATACTATTACCATCATGATTACTATTGCTTTTGCAATTACTACTACTGTCATGATTTTCCTTATTATTATGATAATTCCTTATTATGAACAGTCTTTACTATTATGAAAACGCTGCTTCCCCTCCTTATCATCATAGGGACGCTTCGGGGTAGGCGGAGGGGGCGTGGGGGGCCTTAATCCCAATAATAAGGACCTGCGAGTACAACCCTAACCCCCTAAACCCTAAACCCCTAACCCCCAAACCCTAATCCCCTACCCCCTTAAGGGTCCCTATGATGATCAGGAGAAGCGGAAGAAGTCCGAGGCTCCGGCTGAGAGCCCCGAGGCAGAGCGCTCCCGCTCGCGCCCAAGGAAGGGCCGCGAGGCCCAGGGTTTGGGATTTAGGGTTGAGGGGTTTATAGGGTTCAGGGGTTTAGGGGTTTATGCAAAAATGCAAAAAGGTATAGGGGTTTAGGGGTTGAGGGTTTCGGGTTTAGGGATGGGACGAATATAAGGAAAAAGAATAATAGTAACAATAGCAAGAATAATGACAATAGTGGTCATAGTAATAATCGTAAGGATATGAGTGATAATCGTGATATATAATAGTAACAATAGTAATAGCAATATAGTACATAATAGTATTCGTGACGAGAAGAAAGCTTAATTTGCTACTGGTTAAGGCACCTATGTTAACCCGGTCCCTGCGACCCCAGACCATAAACCCTGAGCCCAACATCCAAGATATTGGCGAACCTCAACCCTCCCAAGACCGGGAGTGGGGCGGGAGTTGGTTTGGTGTTGCTTTTTGCTTGGGGTTCGATGGGATAGTCTGGGCAGAGGAATACATAAGAGCGTAGGGTTTGTCAACTACTACTGTCGGCAATAAACCTCAAGCGCTTCAGCGCCTTGCTGCACAAAAGCCATTGAGTATATAGTTTCTTCAGTATTTCAAGGATCCGGTGATTAGTTGAAGGCTTCAGGGTTTGTGGCCTTTTCGGCTCTGCTCTGTTTCAGGGTTCGCTTCAATTCTTCGATTTGGGCATCATCGCGGCTTCACAGTCTTTTCGGACAAGAATGCAGGTTCTGTGCTCCTTCTACAGATTCCGCGTAAGTCTGGCATGATGCGCATTCGGACTACTGACGAGAACTGTTGTTAGATGTTGCAGCGCAAGATGTTCACAGTGCTGACAGCTATCATTTCGGAAACCTGTAACTACCTGCCAAGTGTTGAAGACTCCCGCGTCTTGTGGAAACAGCTTCGGTCACTACAGCTTTAGGCCCTAGGCTGCAACAGCAAGTCTTTCGATTTCCCGCTGCTGTTGCTCTACCTTTAGAAGAGTACTCGCAGTTGTGCCAGCGCTGTGTGTTTTTGCTGCTGAGTAGGACAGACGAGCGCGATCTAACCATCGTACCACCTCCGCCAATATCATCACTTCCACATCCATCACCACCGCCACCCTCCATCATCACCACCAGCACCATCACCATCGTCTTCACTCAACACCGTCAGCATCATCACAGCACTCGTCGTGTTCTTCATGATCATCGTCATCATCACGCTCTTCATCAACATCGCCACCACCATCTTCAGCATCGTCATCATCGTTACTGCAGCATCAACAAAACATATCCGCTCACCTGTGTGATCATGATCTTCGACATCAAAACCTGCATTATCGGGGTTGTCATCTCGTCCCGCTGCTCCTTGACTCCCTCGGCAGCAACGGAACCATCATCTTTATCATCATCATCATCAGAATCCTGACAACCTTCATTTCTACTCTATCCACATCATGTGCATTGCCGTCGTCATGTCTGCCGTCCTCATCATCGTCACCACACAGGCGGTGTTCCCGTTTTTTTCGTCACGAGTCCACGTAGTTAATGTTTTGCCCTGAGCCCTCTGCTGCACCGGGAGGACCGAGACCGCGAGGATCGGGGGCGTGATCGGCGCGGGGAGGGCCGCAAGCGCAATCGCTCCGAGGATGCCTCCTTGTCCTCGCCTTTCGGGGTTATGGGCAGTTATGGGTTGTATAAGGGTTCGATGAGGGTTCTACATGCTTTCGAACGGGCTATAAGATTTCGCCTCTCACTCTCGCACAACGAGCAACTAGAGTCTTCAGCCGCAGCCGACCTTCTGACAGTGGACCTCAGCTAAGGCCCGGCAAGTCTGAGCGTCCAAGTCCAAAGCGCAAAGAGCTTAAACTCCTCTGAACTGCATGTCGCAGGACCGGAGAAAGGAGAGCGAGCCCCGAAGGGGCCGAGAGGCTGCGGATTTTGATATGTGATTTTTTTCACACTGGGATTCAAGGTTTAGGGTGTTGGGAGGGTTCGTGGAAAAGGATAACCGGGATGGTTTCTGTTTGTTATGCCCAGTGATTATTGGTATCATTCGACGGCTTTTCGAAGTTGGCATGGGTTTCCGCTGCAAAATGTCGCTGTAGGTTCGGAGTCAGGGATTGCAACTCTCCACTGCATTTGGGCCTCAGGCAGGATTGCTTGGTGTTTCCATAAGCTTCATGCCAAGTGTAGGAGGGTGAGAGCAGACATATCGAGATGGGCACTGGGGAGTATGTTCAGAGAAGCAGACGACGGAGATATTAGAGCTGCTGCGCAAGAAGAGCCAGAATTTCAAGAAGAAGAGTCCGAAAGTGTAGGCAATAACAGTGGCAGTTATCGCAGCATTGTGTCCTAGTGGCCGAGGAGGCGGTAGGAGACCGAGGAGTCCCCAGTGTAGTCAGAATAGCCGTGGTGGGATTCGGAGTGTAGGAGGCTTGCCTCAACTTGTAATTGCCAGTAGTACGATATCAGCACTGGCTTCCGGTCGTTTTGCGAGTTTTGCGGGAAACCTGACCAGGATCGCGATGACCGAGGCCGCGATCGGCGTGGAGATCGGAGGGGTCGGGACCGGTCGGAGGACTGGAGCGAGACGGAGAGTGCATTCTGGGACCTTTTTGTGCAGAGCGGCTGCAGTGGAAATGTTTGGATCGGGCTGGGTGTTTTTATTACGGTGTTAGGACGATTCTGAATATTGCTATTATTGCTTTTACGGCCGTTAGGACCGGCTGAAGGCGGCAGTCGCTTGTCGTCCTTATCCCTGTCCTTGTCGTTCCAGCGGTGCTGGTTGAAACCCGGTGTTGGTGCAGCTGCTGGCGGCAGTTATGGTGAGGTGTGCTGTTGCTCTTGTCTTAAAGCTTTTCAGGTGATGGCCTTTGTAAGCTCCTGTGCCTTTGCAGGACCGTCGCCGGGACGATCGCGGCCGCGATCGCCGTGGCGATCGTCGGGGTCGGGATCGTTCCGAGGCCACCCTTTTGTTGAAAACGTCCGGCCCAAGCCAGGGCCTCAACCCGAAGCAAAAAAAACCCAAAATGATGCCAAAACCGTCAAAGACCCCCAGCATCCCTGAACATCCCTGAACCCATCTTGACCCTAAAGCTCTACAAAAAAAAGTCGTAACCTGTGCCTAGACCTCACGGCCGGCAGGACAGGCGACGTGACGACCGAGGCCGCGACAGGCGCGGGGACCACCGCGGCCGAGATCGATCGGAGGATGCCGGGGAAGGTCTTCAGTTTTCGGCTCGGGGTTGGGGTTTGAGATGCTACAGTAGTAGTGGTCTGTAGTAGTTTTACTTCTTGTAGAGATGTGTTGAGTAATTCTCAAAGGTCTCTTTCGCTCTTATTCAGCATGATCCTTGCCATCCTTTGCTGCTATGTATATGTTTCCATATGTGTATGTAGTTAAGTTAAGTATGTATGTACGTATGTATGCATGGATGGAGGGATGGATGGATGGACGGGCCTACTAATATTCTATAGCTTGTCTTAGGTCTCTTAGGTCTTAGTAGCATCTCGTAGCGATTGCTGGAACTGTCTGTGGGCAGTTCAGGCAGCGCTCTTCGTCCCTACCTGGTGGTGGATTCCACTTTAAAGCTTGCAGAGCAACGTTTTGTTCTTGCAGCATTTTTGTCCGACTCGCTCAGAAGACCCAATCATAGCCGGCCTTGACGAGGACCGGCGAAAGGCAGACAGCCCGGACAAGCGGAAGGGCCGAGAGGACTGATTTTGGATCCAAAAGCGAGCAGCCCAATCAAAGCGGTCGGGCAAAGCAGCTGGTGTAGTGGCAACGAAATGACTGGTTTTGCTGACATTAAGCCTGTCAATTCATCACGGTAAGGCAAGATCCAGTACACAACAGTGTCTGGTCAGTACAGGCGGGCTACTGTTTGATCTGTTTGGTTTTCCAGCGAGCTCTGCCAGACCTTCCTGTTGCTTTTGCCATTTGCGATGCGGCTGTGGGCCGCGGCTAACCCATCTTCTGAACCCCTGATCGGATTAACCGACGTGGCGCGACCACCGTCATCACAACGTTGGTCACCGAAGCAGCCATGACACCGGACCCTGCAAGGAGAAGGACGATAGTGAGCCACGTGGACGTCAGCGCGAACCGTCCGAGGACCTCCGTATGAAGACGAGAGCATCACAGCTTTCCCCACGACGAAAAGATCACATCATCAATAATGGCTTCTGCCGCAGCAAGTAAGCAGGGTTCGAATGGCTCGATGCCTGGAATGTGGGTTTCCTTGCTTTGTGCCCATGGCTTCGGACAGGTTCGTACTAGTTTTCACACATCCCGGGCTGTGCTGACATGCACCGCCGGGCACCGGAATTGCTTGGCGAATCCCCCTTCGCCCGCGTGACTTCGCATGTCGTGTGCTCGCAGGACGAGGAAGATGAGTGCCATGTCAGCACACATGCCCTACTGGGACTTCTGCCAACAAGTCTCTTGAAGATTCTTGAAGGCTTCGATGGTCGCGCTTTTCTGAAAACTCGAAGTGCACGTCTAGCTCAAGTATAACAGCATCCAATCGGTGCACAAAGCTGCAAGATCGCTCAGCATGATGGACCTAGCTTGGAAAATATTCTGAGGCGACAAGACAAGAAACGTCGCCAGGAAGAGGAGGCGCCTCTGTGTTTAGAGTCGGGTACACGAACTGCAGTTACAAGGTTCCTGAGGTTCCTGCAGCCTTGGAATGGTCTTTTGAACTGCCGGGCCGGCCCGGTTGCGAAGACTCGGTTCCCTGCCTGGCAAGTACGCTTTGCTTGGGCATTCCGGTCGGAATGGTAATCCACCCAAGCGTCCGAGGGTGTAATGATTATGGGTTTCAGAGCTGAGGCGTGATCTCAGGGTTTAGGGGCACTATCTAGCTTGAGATGGGCTCGGAGTCTGCACATGTAGGCCGAATCCGACAATCCCTGAGGCCTTACCTCCGGCTGCAGCCAATTTTGCGCACAGCAAGCAGGTAGAAGAGAACTGCACCCCGAGTGTCGCGAGCATGAAGGTTTCTCTCGCAGCTGCTCTTGCTGCAGCCTTCGCCGCGACAGCGATGTCGCAGGACTCTCCGGCTGAGCTCCTTCGCGAGCTGCAGGCCCAAAAGGCGTTGTTGGAGGAGCAGCGGAAGGAGCTGAAGCAGATGACCGAAACGCAGGAGAGTATGGCTGGCGCCATGGATTCGGCTTGGCTGGTCCTTTGCGGAGCGCTGGTCATGTTCATGCATGCAGGATTTGCAATGCTGGAGACTGGCTGCTGCCGTGCAAAGAATGCCTCGAACGTACTGATGAAGAATCTCGTCAATGCGTCTTTGTCATAGTTGGGTAACATTTTGCACTTTTATGAGTACTGAACCCAATAAGGAATAGAAGCTTAAGTCTTTAATACTATCCCAACCATGAACTAGGTGTCAGTTGGCACATTGGGTTGGTGGATGTTTGGCTGGGCCCTTGCCTATGGCTCCCAAGCCGGGTCTTTCATTGGCACAGATGGCTTCTTCGGCCTGGGTTTCTACNGTTGGCACATTGGGTTGGTGGATGTTTGGCTGGGCCCTTGCCTATGGCTCCCAAGCCGGGTCTTTCATTGGCACAGATGGCTTCTTCGGCCTGGGTTTCTACACCAAAGATGCATCGGGCAATATCGTTCCAGTGGAGTGTGAGGACGGGAACTGCCAGTCTACCATGCTGAGCTGGTTCTTCCAATGGGCCTCTAGGATGTTCAGCGGTATCCNTTTCTACACCAAAGATGCATCGGGCAATATCGTTCCAGTGGAGTGTGAGGACGGGAACTGCCAGTCTACCATGCTGAGCTGGTTCTTCCAATGGGCCTCTAGGATGTTCAGCGGTATCCTTTTTTTTACTTCTTTGCCTCTGGTTCCTAGTATAACAGGACCTGCCCTTAAAGTATATATACTTTTGTCAGTGGGTTACTGAACAGCCCAGGCCTTCTGCACAGCTGGCACCAACCTGAGTTGTCGTGTCCTGTCGTGTCCTTCTTTCGAAAAATGGCCGTAGCCCTAGATGGACCGGTGTGCATGCGTGTTTGAACCTAGGCGCCACCATCGTGAGTGGATGCGTGGCGGAGCGTGTCAAGAGTCCCACCTACGCTTTCTTCGCCTTCTGCATGACTTCCTTTATCTACCCGGTTGTGGTAGCATGGACCTGGGGCGGCGGCTGGCTCGCCAGCATCTTCGATGTTGGATACATGGATTTCGCGGGATCAGGCTAATTGGGGCCAAGAATCAAGCACCTAAACATAAACTATTGAAACCCAGCCCTTGAAGGGATGTTACCTAAGAAGCCTAAGTACAGTGTGTTTCGGTGCCTCGTTCGGCCCCTGCAGGTGTTGTCCATTTCACAGGAGGCGTTTGCGGCCTCGCTGGCACGGTCATCCTCGGCCCCAGGAGGGGACGCTTCGAGAATCCCGAGGAGTTCGAGTACCACAACGTCCCGCTGAGACTTGCCGGCACTTACCCGCAGGCCCAAAACAATGATTTGCGATCTGTATGTGTTAGTTTATTTACCCTTCTTATACGTGTAAACGTGTAAGAATATGTGTTGTGCGAGGTGTCCAAAGAAAGCAACTGAGGGTCGTGCTCGGAACCTTCGCGCTTTGGTTCGGTTGGTATGGCTTCAACCCGGGCTCCACCCTCTCGATGCATGATAAGGAGATGGGTGCCCTTGCCGCGCAGGTGGCCATGAGTGGGCCGATGATCCCCTCCAGCACCTTCGGGTGCACGGGGCCCACGGGACTCAGCGTCTTGTTGGATACTGGACAGGACGGCTGGGTGGCGAAGCATCATCAAGG
>BGNK01001191.1:130642-162849 GCA_003297005.1 Symbiodinium sp. clade A Y106 | reverse complement strand
TCCGGTTTGGCTCGCTGTGAGTTGTGTATGGGTGGTCTTGGGGCGGGTATGTCTTTACACTACAGCGCGCTAATCAGCGCGCGATCTGTGGAACACCCTAAACCCTAAACCCTAAACCCCAAACCCTAATCCCTAAACCCTAACCCCTAAACCCCTAGCCCCTAAACCCTTTGTTCTACCATACTTGCAACCGGCGCCCTGGTACTGGCAGGTATTCAGGGTTTAGGGCTTAGGGTTTAGGGCGTAGGGTTTAGGGCTTAGGGTTTACGGGTTTAGGGGTTTAGGGGTTTAGGATTTAGGGCTTTAGGGTTTAGGGCCTAGGGTTTAGGGCTTAGGGTTTAGGGCATAGGGTTTAGGGCTTAGGGTCTAGGGTTAAGGGTTTAGGGCTTAGGGTCTAGGGTGTACGGGTTTAGGGGTTTAGGGGTTTAGGGTTTAGGGTTCCCTAAGGGTCCAAAGCACCCAATAATTAGGTACTCGGGTTTAGGATAGTAGTTATGTAGGTTACTATTATGGAGAGTATATGATAATTAGGTACTTGGACCCTTGGGGTTACATTAGTGTGTCAGGTTTGGTGGCACGGAATGGAACTGTTTGCAAGTGGTCGCGAAGATAGCGTTTCAATTTCGACACAAAGCTCAGAAAGGATGGACACCAAAGTTCATATCCTAGGCACCAGCGCAAACAGCTAAATTAACCAACGAAGCAGAACAATGTAGCTTTGAACTTGAGTACTAAACCCTAAACCCTTAAACCCTTAAACCCTAAACCCTAAACCCTTAAACCCTTAAACCCTAAACCCTAAACCCTAAACCCTAAACCCTTAAACCCTAAACCCTAAACCCTAAACCCTTAAACCCCAAACCCTAAACCCTAAACCCTTAAACCTTAAACCCTAAACCCTAAACCCTTAAACCCCAAACCCTAAACCCTAAACCCTTAAACCCCAAACCCTAAACCCTAAACCCTTAAACCCTAAACCCTAAACCCTAAACCCTAAACCCAAACCTCGAGGTCGACCACGAGGTTCCCTGCATACCCTACTTCCCGCCCTACTGCAACGAGACCGGTGAAGCTTACTTCGCAGCGGGCCCAGCTAGGGATTTTGCGATTTGGGGTTTGGCCTATTCAAGTTCGGGGTTTCGGCTCAGTTTGGCATTTTTGGGCAGGTTTAGGGGTCTAGGGTTTAGAATTTAGGAGTTGGGGATTGTGGATTCGGGTTTACGGAGGTTCTCTGAAGGTCGCACGGCCCTATACCCTCAATCCTTACCCGTGAGTCTTGCCAGGCCGACGACGGTGTCCTCAAACATGTCTCAACTGACTTAACCGTACCGTTAAATCCCCTCCAGCCCAACGCGATTCAGCTTCTGGGTTTCCCTTGTGGCGTTTTGAGCCCCGAGACCCTAAGGGCCCTAAACCCTAGGTCTGGAGGCTCCTTTAGAGTCAGTTCCATTCTTGTTCTATCATTCTTAGTATTACTCTTAGTCTTACTACTATTACTCTTATTATTAATATTGTTATTATTATGACTATTACTCTCATCATAGTATCTTCCACAGGGCTTAAACTTTAAACGGGCCATTTTTGTTTCAATCGGTTTAAACGGCTTGCGGGAACTTGGAGGTGCACCGGTCTGGGACTTCAGCACCCGGGGGTTCACAGATCATGGGCCGGGGTGAAGGTTTCGGGCTCAGGGGTTCATGGGGTGGGTTCCCGCGTGTCGGGTTTCAGGGAGGTTGCTGGTATGAACAGAGATGGGCAAGGCAGGTAGTGACAACCAGAGGATCTGGAGGCAGAGACATGCACAACGACAAAAAGCCACCGATGAAACTAATTTGAGCATGCCCGGACCTGCCGTCACAGTAGAAACAAGAAAACCAATAGAGCTGAATCTCTTGAACGTGCAGCCTGAGCTAAATCATAATTTTGTCGCGAAGTGCTCATGCCCTTGCTTATGCTACTACTACTGCTGCTGTCCTCGCACACTGTTTCTGGTGGTGTCCATGCTGCTGTACCTGTCAGTACTATGAAGCCAAAGCTCGAGACCCAAATCCCAGACTGAATCCTAAACTCTGAACCCTACATTATAAACTGATTCCTGGATGGAGCCTACGCTTCTAAACAGTATACCCTTAACCTGGACTTCAAACCCAGAGGGTCCATATACACTATTTATGGAATTAGGCCCCCAAAAAACCATCCCTGTTTTGGTTTTGGGGACCTAATTCCATAATGGTAGTGTATGTGGGACCCTCTGGGAAAGCCTTAACCAATGAGCAGCCCTGGACCCGAAGCGGTGGCATTCAGGGTCTTGGGTTTTCCTTTCAGGTCAACCCGGTGTCCTTCCCCTCCAACCGGCGGCACTTCGAGCTTCTTTACCCGAGCTGCGGCTGCAGTTAGATACCTACGTGACGCGGTTTAGGGTTGAGCGGTTGAGGCGTTAAGAGTTTAAGGGCCAGCCAAGCAGGTGAGCTCCGAGTATCTACGCCTACGTCCTTCGATCCTTCAAAGACAGTTTGTAAGCCGAACTAGCCTAGCGCCATATCGCCCTCCACCCCACACGTCCACGCATTCAACAGCTCATGACAATGAAGACCTGAAGCCCCCACCCGCCTTCATACCCTAGGGTTTGGGTGGTAACACGAAGTCCCCCAATCCTCGACACACAAAGCCAGAAAATGCTTTGGTCCCTCCTGAAGCCAACACCGCTGTACAGTACCAGGTACCATAGGAGTCGGAGAAGCCCTTCTACAACTAGAGTGTAATGTACCGCGAAACCCGCCTCTAGTTTTAAGGCCGATATAGTATCAACTGCGTTTGCCGAATTGCCTCCTGCCCCTGCTTTGCATACGTCTCGCGACACTACGAGCACCATTGCCAACGACAACTCCCTCGCTGTCAACAGACAGAAGAAGAAGGACAAGATCAACTGCCACTACACCGTGATCGCGACAGCGGCTATTGCTGCTAGTGACTGCTAGTGCTGCTACTGCGGCGATTACGATGGCAACTACCATTGTTGTTTTTGCAAAGAATTGCGGCTATAGGACCACTTCGACGACGGCTTTGGCAACTGCCACTACTACGACGACTGCTGCTGCTGCTCCTGCCGCTGTTATTGCTATTGCTACTGATACTGAAACTGCTACTGCTACTACTGCTTCTCCTCCTCCTGCTGCTGCTAATGCTACTGCTGCTGCTGCTGCTACTGCTGCTGCTGCTACTGCTGCTGCCGCTGCTTCATTGCTGATTCTCTATCACCTGCATCATCAGAGCTGATCACCACTGTCGTGCGCACCTCACTGTCAGCATCGCGAGCATCATAAGGTTAAACATGATTGTCATCTTCGTCATGTTATCCGCATCACCATTGGAATCACATGCATGATGCATTTAAGCATAACCCTAGTCATCATCATACTCATAATCATCACCCTGTTCACAATACTCGCAGTCGTCATTGATGTCGTGGTTGTCTCCGTCAGCATCGTAATTATAGTCATCATCGTCTTCCTGCTTCTTGACTGAAAATCACCATCATCAGCCAACTGTCACCTCCGCGATTGTTGCACCTTCCGCGATGCATTCTGAGGAACTACACGGACACCTATACCGAGTCAGGACGTTGTGGGGTAGTTGTAACGGAGAGTTCCTTTTGAAGGACAAGCAAGTTGTTACTCTCGGTTGACCATGACAGTGGCCCTAAAAGGGAGTGTGCTGTGGAGATTCTACAGTACAGACCCCAAACCCCTCCACACCCCCAAAACTAAACACCAAAAGCGGTTGAGGCCCCACCCCTTACACGTTTTTTCAGGTGGTTTGTCGACAGGGTGGCATACTTGACGGCTCTCTGCAGGGACTTGAGTCCCCAGCGCTGGCTTCAGTCGGAGCTGGGGTATGATTGTTGCCACGTTTATTGAACAGCTCTTTTGAAGCGGATCCTTTCGGGTGGCTAGCGGCTAGCACTTTGAGGATGCGATGCCCTTGGGGATAGTACAAGGGCCTAAACAATTACCAATATTACTGTCATAAAGGAGCCTAAGCCCCTTTTCTAATTGTTTATTAAGACCCCTACATTATCTTCACGGGTTGTGTCCTTCAGCTCTGGTTTCTGCTACTTAACCTCCTACGCCTTAAGCCCAGCGACCCCTAAGCCTAAAACCCTAATTTCCTATCAACTCCCGGATGGTCCATGTACGTACCCAGAGGGTCCATATGCACTACCATTATGGAACTAGGTTCTGGGGGGCTTAATTCCATAATACGGTTGATGGACAAAATCCTGCATGACCCTAAGGACCCTAAACTATGGGAATTATGGTATATTCCTTATTATGGGTCATGCAGGATTTTGTCCATCAACCGTAGTAGTTTCTATGGACCCTCCGGGGTATATACTGTTGTATTTATTTAGAGACGGAAAGGATTAGTATATAGATACGATAACCCGGAGGACCCTACAACTTCGCGGTGCCCGAGGGTGAGGACCAATATTTCGCACCCCGGCGGATGGGCTTGCTTGAAACTAATTTGGTGTCCTGGATACTATGGGGGCCTCAACAATTAGAACAGGTTTGAGGTATGTTATAGCATACTTATAGTACTGGCATTTGCTCTGGATGCCCACATTTTTGTTTCAGCTGGCCTAGAACCCTCTTCGAATTCTTTTTTGTGGCTCTAAAACTGGGCCTGCTGCGTCCCCTTTCGAAAGGTTCTGAAGGATGTAGGCATGGGCATCATTGGATTATTCAAATTGATCTCCTGGTGTAGGAAGCTAGCCCGAAGATCCAGATCTTCATAGCGATTTACCGTTGCTCTAGGTTCGGGTACAATTAGACTCCCGTGCACGTGCACTCATTTAGAAGTTTACTCCTAAGTCGGATCTTAAAGTGGGTCCCAATTCAGAACACCCCTCCATGCGCCAACCTCTGCCGATGAGGGGCCTGAGGGGTACATCAGGATGTTGGGATGAACGATTTCTGAGAGCAGCTTCGAAACACCCAAGACTCCTGAACCCCAGGCCCACAACCCTGAACTTTGTAAACCCTAAACCCCAAACCCACAACACCCAAAAACCATAGCCCTAAACTTACCCTCTTCTGTGGACAAGGCATTCTAGGGCAAAAGCCAGAAGGATTTATGATCCTGGTTTAGGGTTTACGGTCATGGTGTTTTTGGAGGTTTAGGAAGTTTAGGGTTCAAGGGTCTAGTGCTCACAATACGACTTGGGGTCTCTATTCGGGGTTCCTTGCTTTTTGGAAATTCCTCCTCGGAACCTGCTCAGGTGACGAACTACGCGGTGTTGGGCGTGCTCACGCAGCTTAGCTGTCCATTTCGACCCTTAAACCCAAAGCCCTGAGCCCTAAAGAGGCTCCGACCGAGGCCCCGACCGAGCGTATGGTCAATATCCCCCCACAACCCGACATCAGCTGTGGTTGGCGGTGAAATGCTTGTTTTTCTGTAGAACAGCGAAGGGACGCAGAGAGCAAGCCCCCTTGAGGGGGTTGGAGGGTGAACCCTAAACCCGAATTGAGAATAGTTGGGTGTGGTAAGGGCGGGACTAGGTGCTGATGCAAGCGTGCGGCAAGTGGGTGTGCCCCTATTCCTCACCCACCGCACGCACACTGTATGCACACCCGAGATAAACCCTATAGTTCCAAACCCTAAACGCCTAAACCCTAACCCCTGAACCCTAAGAAGGTTTCGGCACAGGGTACCTGAGGTTCGGAGTTTGGGATTAGGGGTTTTAGGGTCTGGGTTAGGTTTGACAGGTTGGGCGTTGAGGCTCAGGTGTGGAGCGTTGAGGATTATACGTACCGTAAGCCTTTAAACCCAATCCCTAACCCTTGAGCCCCCGCAGCCCCGATCGGTAGAAACCCGAAACCCTAAACCCTAAACCCTAAACCCCTAAGCCCTAAACCCTAAACCCTAAACCCGAAACCCTAAGCTTTGTCGGTTTTGCAACAGACTTTGGATCGACATTCTCAGGCCTGGGCGCCTCTCGAAGCTGAAGCTAGGACTACAGGGGCCCTAATAATCGTTAGAACGGGATGGCGTCCCCTGGAGGCTCAAAGGGGTTCCTTTATGAGTTTCATAGGGGCTTGAATAGTTGGACTAGGGTTTTGGGGTACAACATTCTCGATGACATCGATGGCGAAGCTGGGCGCAAGAGGCTAAGTACCCGAGAAGCTCACGCTACTTGGAGGCCCTTTTGACTTAGTAAGTAGGGTTAGTAAGGTGGGTTGTGGGGGATTATAGTATGGTTCCTAGGGGATACTAAGTAGACTTACTAAGTCACAAGGGCCTCCACGTAGAGCATCGGCTGCCGCCAGTGTGTGGACAGCTGACCTCGCGCAGTCTACGGGACCGCTCCGGGCTGTTCAGGGTTCTGGCGTTTCGGGTTTAGGGTTTCGGTCCACATCCCCTATGTCTTGTGTTGGACGCGCCCGCGCATCGAGAAGGCCGAGTTTCTGGAGTTGGAAGGTATGCACTCCGAGTGATGTTGCACAGGATTTCCACAGTGAGGCGTGTGAGAATGGGTTGAAACGATTTACCTTAAACTACCAAACCCTACTTGTTTGTAGGTTCTGATTATAAACCCTAATATGGAATTTCTAGGAACCCTACAAAAAAGTAGGTTTTGGTAGGTTAAGGTAAGGTTGAGGGTTCGCTACGTTCGACAGTCGACCTCTCATAGGCTTTCGCAGTCAGTAGGACGCGCAGCTGGGCATGGACGGCCCCTTGAAGTGAAGTTTTGCTTGCTTGCGTTTGGGGTTTAGGGTTTAGGGTTTAGGTTTGGGGAGCAGAGGATTGGTTCTTATGGCTTTCTGCAGTTTCCTTCGTTTTGAACCCGAGCCCCTATGCTCAGGCAGCCGATCTACCAGCCGCAAAACATCGTGCTGGGAGCCAGGCACCACCGGCGGGCCCGAAATTATGATAATCTATCTGCCCCTTGCTATCCGGGTTGGCATGTTTCGGATCCCTCTCGTAACCCTAAGCCCTAGACCCTACAAACCCCGAGCTGTGTCATAGCTGGGTAGCACTTCAGATGTTTATGGGTGCGTTTTAGCGTTTAGGGTTTTGGGTTTTGGTAACTTTTTTTAACCCAAGAATCAGAAGGAACAGAAATTCAATTGTCAAGTGCTATCCCAGCCATGGACTGGTCAAGGGAGGCTAGAAAAACCATGTACCAGCCTGCGTGCTGGATACAGGGAGTTTGAACAGGCTCTATCAACATCATGTAGAAGCTTGAACAGTTAGTAGTACTAGTCCAATCATCAAGGCCCCCGCCCTGTACTAAGCACCAAGAGCTACTTGGAGGTTCATGGGTAGTTATAAGTGGGGTTATAAGTCCCCTAATATAGGTTATAAGCATAGTCACCCTACTTATAACCGTACTTATAACTACCCGTGAACCTCCAAGTGGTAGCCAAACTTGGCCGCAAAAGAAGCTGAAATCCACAACCAGACGAGAGCCCTCGGTCCAAGAGCGCCGTAAATTCTGAACACTTTAGGGTTTTTAGGGTTTAGGGTTGAGGGGTTTAAAATCCGACAACCCGACCAACAACCTGAAAGCCCTATTGTCCCCAAGCCATCTAAATTACCCAAACCACAAACCTGTCCACCAGCCCCCAACCCTAAGCCCTAAAATCCTGAGATCGCAACCGTTTATAACGCCTGAAGTCTGAAGGACCGTCGTCCAGCTTTGGTTCGTGGCTGAGCTCGGTGCAAATCGGGGCGGACAAGTCGGCGCTAGGGGCCTGGCATCGAACAGATGTGTGCGTAATTGGGGTTCGGATTTAGGATTAAGGAGTTAAGGGGTTAGGGTTTAGGATTTACAGGGTTTAGGGTGTAAGTTTAGGGTTTAGAGTATTTGCAGATTTCGGGGGCTTTCTAGGGTTGTGCCTTTTCTCGCTGTTAGCCATTCTTGTTGTTACCCCGGCAAGCCCGCCACCGTGAGTGAGTGAGTGAGTGTCCGGGGCCAGCGCAGAGCAAGTAGAGTAGGTAACCTTTAACCTTTTTGGGGTAGTATAACCCCTATATAAGCCTTGTAGTATGAAATCGGTTAACCTTTAGTTCCCCATGATACCCGACAAGTAGGGATATCTGTGAAGCCAGAAGTGTAATTTTTGCTCTGCCCCTGGGCTTAAGCCAAAACCTGCTGTGGCGGTGCCTTTCTTTCGGAATTGGAAACATTTGTTGTTTTTGCTTTTTTGGGGAACGTTTTGTGTTTGTGCAATGTTTTTTCTTGTTGTTTTGCAATGTTTGGGTTTGCCTGTAGCTTTTGTCTTGCTTTTTGTGTTTTTGTGTTCCTTTTACAGTTGCTTGTTGATTTTGGCTTTTGTTGCTAGTTGATTTTGCAGTTGTTGCTTGTTGCTGGTGTTTATTATGTTTTTGCTTTTTTGCTTTCTGTTAAGAAACACTTGATATTGAATATCAAATCTGGCCAGTGTTCTCTGCAGGGTGCGATGTGTTTTCCTAGCACAGCAGCGGGAGAGCTGAAGAGAGACGCTCGCACTACCCCTGTACTACTACTTACGATTAGCTGAAGCGTATCATCACCAACTCTAGGTAAATGCAGAGGTGTATAATTTCTCGGAAAGCCCAAATTGAAGACAAAGCTCGCTTGTTCTGCTCAACAGGGTTGGATAATACTGGCTTAGGGTTTATGGTTTGGGGCAGGTTTAGGATTTAGGATTTATGCGAAGTTTTAGGGTTTGTCTGGTTTGCTGGATGATGTTGTAAAACGTGAGAGGGATCAACACAAGAATAAAAAGGATCAGCAAAAAGTTAGGAAGGATCAGCAACATTTAGAAAGGATCAAAAAATATGACTTCCGAGGTTTGGTGGCTTCCTGTCTGCCTGGCTTGTCGGCTTTGTGGCTTCGCGGCTTCCCGGCTTCTTGGCTTCTCGGCTTCGCGGCTTCTTGGTTGGCCCGCTTCTTGGCTTCTCGGCTTCCTGGCTTCTCGGCCTGGATTCGCGGCTTCTCGCCTTCTTGGATTCTCGGTTTCGTGGCTTCTCGGCTTCTTGGCTTCTCGGCTTCTTGGCTTCGTGGCTTCTTGGCTTCCCGGCTTCGCGGTCTCATGGCTTCTGGGCTTTCCTTCCTGGTTTGCTGTCTTCTTGGTCCAAATTTCCTTCTTAACGTTAAAACTACTTGGCTTCCTGGCTTCTTCACCTTGGCTTGGCTTCCGGGCTTCTTCACGTTGGCTTCCCGGCTTCGTGGCTTCTCGGATTCCTAGCTTCCTGGCTTCTCGGCTTCCTGGCTTCTTGGTTGTTTACATAGACTTCCAAACTTCCGAATTTCGGGGCCTCCTATTTTTAGTCACATTCTAGCGTCTGGGCTTCTGAGCTCTCCCTCTTGGCTTTACAGCTTCTTGGATTCTTGGATTCCTGGCTTCTCGGCTTTCTGGCTTCTTGGCTTTGCAATACATGTATGCATGTCCTGCGTATCGCATAGAGATTCTAGGAGGCTTTATATCGTTTAATTATGCAGTATGTAGCAATATATATATATATATTTATACACATACATACATATATATATGTATACACACCTACACACCTACATACATACATACATACATACATACATAAAGCACATGTACCAGCATGTAACGTACATGCGGTATATCTGTCGTGCAGACCTCATGTCTCCGAGCTGCCACTGGCAGGGGAGGCGCCGTGGTAGGAGGGGTGGATGACTTGTACGCGCGTGGGCTGACTTCTGTGCCCTGGAGACGGGATGACTTCTGACTGGTTCGCACGAACACGTAGCATGTACAAGTCGGTCATGCTTGTTCTTCTATGCGTAATGGTGCTTTCGGCTCCCAAGTTACGTCCGTCATTCGGACATCTCGGCCGTCTCTTGTGTCGACCTTACTCATGTGCTGTCCTTTCCAGGCCCTTGTCGCAACAGGCATGCAGACAACCGGTTCTTGCCGTACCTCTAGGACATGTATCTGGACCACAGAATGCTTAGGTTTGAGATTCGATGTCTTGCCGAGTGCTGTCACCATAACTATGCAGAAAAAGCAGCGTCCCCTGTGGTCCGTACTGAGGCTGTCGTCACCGTTGTTCCTGGGCCCGTCGTGGCTCCTGCGCCACTCTGGCCGAGCACCTTCCGCGCGCCAGCCACCGTTTTTGCTTCGGTGGAATCGTAGACGTACCTCCTCCCCTCACATGAGATAACTCTCACCGACCCAATGCCCCGCATCTTGGTTTCCCTACGTGAAGAAGGCTTGCTACGTCCGCCTTGCAAGTAAGAAAAACTTATCGTTTGCTGCAAGTCTGGCCGGCGTGAACCTCGACTCTCCGCATTTGCGCTGCGCTTGCCGGCATGCCAAACGCCGCGGCGTACAGGGTTGGTCGCTGATCCGCCACATGACGCAGCCGCGGCCTTCTGATGGCCCATTTCGTCTTTTTTGTGATCCGTTGAGCCTAAATTTCTTTTTGATCCCTTTTAATTTTTTTGATCCTCCACCCATGTTGTAAAACCCGTTATAGGTTGGAAGGTTTTAGGCCCCAAGCCGTCGGCGGATTTCACGTTGTGGGTCATTGTCAGCGCAGGGGCATTCGTCTTTCTCAATGCACTAAGCCTCTTTGAGCCCAACCCTTAAAACCAATGAGTAAACAAGCACGAAGCTAACTCCACATATACCCGCACCTACATGTGTGTGTCTATACATATATATATACATGTGTATATGTGTATGTATCTATACACACATGCATATTATTTGCGCCCTGGCAAGAGCATGGCTAGTGCCAAATTGCCAAACTCAAGCCAGACTCGGTCAAGGTGAAACGGCCGACGGTTGAGCTGTGCGATTCAGTCGGATAGGCAAGGGCGCGTGCCAGCCCGTGTTCAGCAAGTCTTCAACCGAGCGTCGGCGTTGGAAAGTCGCCAGCTTCATGGGCAGTCCTTTTCGGTACGTTTCACAGCAGCACCACACAAAAGGAAGCTTTCTTTTACTCTGCATTGCGACAGCTGCCACCACAACTCCTGCAGCTGGACAGCCCGTGCCACTGTTGTCAACAAGTATGTCTATGCCACGGAAGTTGCAGGAGACGTGCACGGTGACCGAAAGCCGAACAGGGACAACGCCCGAAGAGGCAACAGGTCGCGGCCGAGACCGCTGACTTCTGCAAGTTTGAGAGATTGGCCTACCATGGCAAGCCGCTGCAAAAGCGCTTTCCACGATTTTGTGAGAAAGCACCCGGTACAGACGCAGTGCATCGAAATATGCATGTCCCACCGGAAAACCTGTGAAGCAAGGTCTCACCTGTTGCTTGACGTGTCGCACGCACTGCAGCTTGCATGGGGACGTGCGACAGCCCTGTCCCTGGGGAGGTCATTCGTCGCTCCTGTGCCGGCAACAGAAAAAGACCAAGAAAGTGACCTGGATGGTGCACCTGAAGTGTTTGGCCGCAAGCATTCATGCACCACACCAGCGTCAAAAATAGGGTACGCTCACGTGGCAAGGGCGGCAGCTTGCCCGACGAAACTTGGCGTTATCTCGTGCGGAGATAGTGGAAAAGTTGGCCGAGGTGTGCCGTGAGGAGCAGGGCCAAGGCGGCCGGGTCAGGCCGGCCCAAGTCCAAGACGCGTCAACTACCTAACAGGTTTCTTCAGGCGAGCTCGTCGAGAGCTCCCGGCATATCGTTTCACGGTCTCAACAAGAGTGTAGCCCGTAGGGTTTCGGGTTTAGGGTCTCTAGATGTCGGTTGGACATTTCAGCATGAGTCTTCGTCGTAGTTCTCCTTTGCATGAGCATGCAGACGGTGAATGTCTGAACTGCACATCCTGAAACCCATGACCCCGAAGCCCATGACTGACCCACAAGCTCTAAACCCAAAGTCCCTGAACCCATACACCCCTGAGTTGAACGGTAAGTCGCTGCAAATCGGACAGTTTCCAATTTGAACACATTTCACATTGTACAGACTCACGTGCACATGCCTAGTCAATACCACTAGCATCAACTAAGATTGTTTCTATATGCTTGTGCCTCCATCTGTACATACACGTCTGTATATGATACTGTATATGCATGCTTTCCGAGGGTTTCTGTTTCGTAGCCGAAGCCTTCAAGACCCCAAGTTTGCAAAGTTGATAACTTAGTGAGAACTGCATGTGTCGCTTATCTGTTGGTTACAGTTATACACAAAATGTACGAATACGCTTTCTATGTACAGCCTTCCCAGACTCTTTCGTACACCTCGAGCATTCAACCCTAGGTCCATGCGCCAAACGGCTTCGAGTTCGGCCAGCCGGATGCCAAGTTGACAAACTTGGGGACAGTCAGGCTTGGTCTTGTCAGTGCTGTAGCAAAGTTTTTTGAGGATTGTACAAATTGTCAAATGGTTTAAGTTGTTGTGTTCATGTTTAGGGTCTACCGTTTCCAATTCTCGGCTGCTTGATATCCAACATCTGAAATCCCAGACCCCGAAACTCCAGTAGTTGAGATAATGAAACGGAAAACACCAAAACCCCATATGCCCTGAGCGCTGAAGCCTGAAGAGCCGTAAGTTTCCCGAAGGACAAAGGGTTCCACGTGACAGCTGCGCAGGCAATCCCTTAGCCGCAGTATGATGAGGGTCGGCCTTCTAAACTTTAGGGTCTAAGCCTTAACAGCCGAACCCTAAACCTTAAACCCTAAACCATCCTAAACCCGAAACGCCATCTTGTCCGTCTATACACGCCGGAACGTTCGGGGCCCCGAGGAATCCGACTACGTTGGAAAACCTGCGGTTTATGGTCAAAGGTTCAGGGCAATATTTGGGAGTTTCCGAAAATAGGGGATCCAAATAAGGTACTCCTAATGTTCGGAAACTCGCTTTTGGTGCAGGGCACTGCAAAGTTTGGGGTTCAGGGGGGATTTCGCACGTCCGGGTAAACCTGAAGCCGACTGCTCAGGATTTGCTCTGCGAGGAATCTTCCAGACGCACCTTCCATGCATTGGCTTAATCTCTCTGAAGCCCAAGTCCGAAAGCCCATGCAGGGTGAAGGTTTAGGGTTGAGCTAAAGGGTAGGAATGCGGACATGTAAGAGAGTCTCTATAGTTGAACTCGGGCGCACCTCGTGCGTTTTTTCACTTGATTTGGGGCTCTGAACCCCTAAGCGCTAGCCTCTAAGCATCATAAAGATGCCCATACCGTTTCATTGCTGCTCCAAAGCAGGGCTCATCTGTCACTGACACCGGGGGTCGGAACCCGCAGCTCCAGACCCTACAGCATGGTACGGCCTAAGCTTCGGAATATCGGGGGTTTGGGGAGGCTCATGGTCCAAGACTTCGGGGTCCATAAACCCTGAACCCCCAAACCCTTACATCCCGGCAGAAGGAGAGAGGGCTCAACAAAAATAAACTACCCTTACATCTCTTTCGGAGTGTCAGGCGCCTTAGTGGCTCAGTTCGTCAAGGTTCAGGGTGTTTGTGCAGCATTTCTTACTGGCTGTAAACTCAACTTTTCCACTTTTGGGGTTCTTATAAGGTAGTCGATTCTGAAAGGTTTCAACTTTTATTCCCTTGGGTTTTGGGCCAGTGAGATTATACTAAACTAAACCCCCATAATACCCTATAGACCCCTTTTAAGGAACCGTCGTGAGATTTTGGGCAGCTACGGTCAAGGGCCCTGTAAAAACCGAAGCGCTGAAACCTGCAAACCCCCAAACCCCAAACCCTAAAAAAAAACCCTAAACCCTAAACCTTAAACCTTACACCCCCAAAAAAAGCTAAACCCTAAACCCCAAAAAAACCCTAAACCCTAAACCTTAAACCCTAAAAAAAGCCCTAAACCCTAAACCCCCCAAAAAAATCTCCAAACGCTAAACCCTAAACCTTAAACCCCAAAAAAGCCCTAGACTCTAAACCCCTAAACCTTAAACCCTAACCCATAAACCTTAAACCCTAAAAAAAACCTTAGGCCCTCAACCCGGAAATCCCTGGGCCTTAAAGACTGGCCAGAATCCCAAAACCCTAAAACACGTATACTTTCAATCGTGAAGCCCGGAAGTCTTACATTCAAAACCCCAGAAACCTTAATCCTTCAAAAACCCTGCAAAACTCTAAAGGCCTGCAGCCCTAACCCCTGAACCTTCTTCAACCCTAAACTCTCAAACCCTAGGAGTACTACGCCTCCTTCGGACCTCCTGCACAAGATGCACCACAGCGCGTCTGGCAACTGGAGGCATGTCCGCGGGTACGAAGTCAGGCTTCTTCTCTTGAGATGCTAGCCGGGTATAGGTTTACGGTTCTAAAAGATCGAGTTATACACGAGTTTTTTTTTTTCAGGGTTTTTGTGTTTTTGTGTTTTTCGGTGTTTAGGGTTCAGGTCAAGTTTTCAGCAAGGCTTGATGCCCAGTTCAATCTTGTTTTAGGGGTTCCTTCAGACTTTCCTCCAAGGGCTCTTTCGTGGACACTCTTAAAGGTTGTAATTTCTGGAGGTCCCCGAAAAAAACATAGACAATTCTGTTAAGCTACTTTGCTTCTTAAATATACGGGGTTTCCGGTTTCTGTGCTATGTTTAAGGTGTCCAGTGAAAAGCGCCGCACGTTTTGATGTTCTTGGCCCAGGCTTGCATGGACAGTGTGGTAATCATAAGAGAACTCATACCCTAAATCCTTAACCCTGAGCCCTGCCCTCTGCAAGCTTCGCGTAAAGCTGGGACGAAGAGCCTGGAGAGATTTGGGATTCAGGGTTTAGGATTGTCGAATCAGGGTCTTCCGGTAAGAGATCCATTTCAGATTCCGGGTCCCCGGGCTCGGGATTTAGGGTTTACGGTTTAGGGTTTAGGGTTTAGGGTCTAGGGTTTACGGTTTAGGGTCCAGCTCCTGCGCGTGGTCGTCCGAGGCCTCGGCCATCTCAATTCCACAGCTTCGAGGTTTACGGTTCAAAGCTTTGGGGTGTAAGGCTTTTGGTTTGGAGCGTTCGGGGTTCAAGCTGCTGGCGTTTAAGAATTTAGGGTATTTACGAGGGTTCGCCCGAACCCTGCTGCATCCCGCTGCGGAGATTTCGTACATAGGGTTTGAGGACCTTGGTTGGCGCTACTGGGATTACTTTGTTGCTGGTTTTGTGGTGTCGGAGCCGTTGTTGTTTAATCAAAGTCGCCGCAACACTTGTACTTGTCTTGCTGATAACCCTACGAACCCAGGCCCTTAACCATACACCCTGCGCCCTTGTACACTAAACCCAACAGCTCTATGGAGCCCTTACCGAGAACCAGTAACATTGAAGGAACCCTTCCCAAAGCCCTACATCCCTGAAGCGTTAACGCCCTATACTACGGCCGAAAACCTAAGTCCCTAAGCTTCCACAAACCCCAAATCCTAAACCTTAAGCCCTGAAGCCCTAAAAACCCTAAGCCCTGAAACCCTAAACCCCAAAGCCTACAACTCCAAAGCCCTAAGCCCGTAAGCCCTGAAACCCTAAATCCAAAAACCTAAAGCCTCAAAAGCCCTAAACTCTTAAACCGTAAAGAACCCCAAAACATTGTCCCCTAAATCCTAAGAAACCCTAAAGCCTTAAACCCTAAACCCCTAAAGCCCCCGTGCAGGATATGGGCTCTTAATGAGAAATATCAGAGCCCTTTCGAAGGTACTTGGGGTGCACGACATGAGCCTAAACACCCGAAATCCTAAAATCCTAGAGCCCCAATATCCTGAACCATAGTGATCCCACTGATAACCCTGAACCACCAAGTACTGTATCAAGCTCTAAACCTTGCACCCTAAACCCCTTACCCTAAAGCCCTAAGCCCCAAACCCCTGATCGAAAAGAGGCCCTTAAAACAAAAAAGCCGTAAACCCTAAACCCTATATACCCTAAACCCTAAAACCTAAAGCCTACCCCCTAAACCCTACCAGCAAAAAAAACCTAAAGCCCTGGTGCAGGACATGGGCGACTGCCACTTGGGAGCGGCCCCAAGTTGGCACCCAAGCGGCGTCTACGCGCTGATCAAAGTGGAAGGCACCGGAGAACCGGCCGTTGGAGGAGGATTTAGGCTTTCAGGGTTTAGGATTCAATGTTTAGGGTTTGGGGTTTAGGGTTTGGGGTTTAGGGTTTAGGGTTTAGGGTTTAGGGTTTTAGGGTTTAGGGTTTAGGGTTTAGGGTTTGGGGTTTGGGGTTTAGGGTTTGGGGTTTAGGGTTTAGGGTTTAGGGTTTGGGGTTTAGGGTTTAGGGTTTGGGGTTTGGAGTTTGGGGTTTAGGGTTTGGGGGCTTGGCGTTTGGGAGTCAGGAATTGGGGTATCAGGAGGCTTGAGTTTTTGTTTACGGTTTTGATGTTGCAGGTGTTGGGCAGTAGGTTAGGTTGCAGGATAGGGTTGGTGTTTAGCAACCGGCTAAGGTCGAGTAAAATGACGGTCGATGCAGACACAGAGCCCTGGTTCAGAGTTGACAGCAGCCTTTCAAGCGCCATCTTCAATAGCTAGTGTTGGATGTCCCAAGACGACCTGCCTGGCTTCTCGTCCGATGTTTTAAGCAGTCGCAACTTGGCCAAATGTTCTTGCGGTTGCTTTGTGAGGCGGTTTTGGCATTGGCCAGCGAATCTGAGCTTTGATCCGTTATGATCCTCAGCACCACATCATGTTGATGAGCATGCGAGTGCTCGTTGTCGAAGAAATATTTCTTACAGTAGCAGTCAGCAGTCGAAACTCGTAACACCGATAATAGTAGCAACACGGGTCGCAGTATGTAGTTGTGGCACGACTGGCACCCCCAACCTTGAATTCAAAGCCTTAAAAGGGTGCAGTATGTGGCAGCCCCAAGCCCTAATATAGGGGCCTTAATAATTAGAATAGGGTTTGGGGGTATCTCATACGACAACAATAATCAGGAAACCCCCAAAACCCTATTCTAATTATTATAAGGCCCCTATACTAGATCCTTCTATTAGCCCTGGTGGTAGCCCTTATAGACCCCTTTAAAGAAATCATCTTCCAGGCTCCATCATCCAGAACCGCCTTTATGGATTCGAGATGGATGTGATCGTTCCGGCCATGTACCCAGAGCTTCGTGAGTTTAGAGTTTAGAGTTTAGGGTTTAGAGTTTAGGGTTTAGGGGTTAGGGCTTAGGGTTGAGGGTTTCAGGCTTTTCGATCCAGGCTAATTTCTGCAGCTTCAGTTTAGGGATGAGGGGTTTTCGGGATTTGGGACCCAAGAAGCATCTGAAGCTCCTGTCCGAAACCTATACTCGGTAACGCCGTTATACACCTCGTAAGATCCCCGCGTTTGGTGCATCTGAGCCGGAGGGATCTTGTTGAATGTCAGACTGTATCTTGTTGGACCATTTCTGCTGGTGCTACTTTCTGCCATCGTTTTGTAGGGGCCCCGGGTTCATAGCTTAGATTTGGGTGTTCTGGGATGGCACCCGAAACGCTACATAGACCCTGGATCCAAGGGCATGTACCTGGCGCAGAACCACTCCAGTGCATACTGGCGTTTCGATATCAGCGTGGTCGCTTCTCGGCTTGCTTACAGGGTCTAGCCCCAGACTGTAAACCTTTTGAGAACTTCAATGGCTCCCTGAGAAAGCACAGGCTAGGAGCTAAAGCTGTAAGCCCAGCCACACCGCATGAACTGCCGGCTGAACCTCAAGCCCAGCCTCAAAGCTACCCTCCTAAGCCGATTCCGGGACCGGAGCGAGTTTCCATGGAGTTCGCGCAGCTTTTAGGATTACGGAGCGGGTTTAGGGTTGAGGCGTAGAGAGTTCCCTCCACCAGTTTCCAAGGGGGTCTGGGGTTCAGGGCCTTTCAAAAGGGACTTACAATAGCAATGTGTGTTGCAACTAGAGCTTCATGCTATTCAGATGGTTGGAAGGAGTAGTCATCTTGGGCACTCATCGGAATTTCCTTCGTTTGTTCTGGATGATTTTCGGGCTATCTTTGCAAAAGCTCTCCAGCTTGAGCCGGGATGTTGAGACTTTCCCCATGCCATTTTGCCTAGGAGGCCGCTTCGCCATGTTTCAGCCGTACCTACGTAGCTTCCGCTGTAGGGCAGCGAAAGCTGCACAAGCTGGGTCGTGCAATGCGCGACTCGCTCGGCTTTAAGGGCACACCTTCGAACGCCGCCAGAGAGCGACAGAGACAGAGAGAGAGAGAGAGTCTTCGTGCCTAAACCTAGGCCTTGTAGGCCCCCAAGCATGAGTTCTATTTCTCAGTCCCTTAGCCCCAATAAAGGTCGATGTAAGCCAACTCAGGCTCTAAAGCCAAAGCCCCAATCTAAATCGAACCCTGTATAGGGTCTACAAAACCTTACAACTTGTAAATTCTTGTTCGAAATTCAGAAGCCATGTACAGCTCTGTAGAAAACTGTTAACATCGTTAAACGTTTTGCTAAACATACCGGTATTGCCATTGCCATACATATATGCATATGTGCCATGACTTTGTTCTTAAAGATCGAGTAAAGCCTTCTAACGTGCTTGAATTTCGATAAAAGCCAAATAAGGAGAGCACAAGCTGTGAAAAAACGTATCTCCTCATAAACGAGAAAACTTATAACCTCTTACTACAAGGCCCTTTACGTTATTGAGCCCAATCCGATCCCTAAACCCCAAACCTCTAAACCCCTAAACCCTAAACTCGTAAAGCCCTACAACCCTTAAGCCCTAAACTCCTAAAGCTCTACTACCTTAAATCCTAAACTCCTAAAGCTCTGCAACCCTAAACCCTGAAATACCTAAACCCCTAAAGCCCTAAACCCCTAAACGCTAAACCCCCCGATCCTAAACCCCTAAACCCTAAACTCTAAGACCTAAAACTCTAAACCCTAATCCCTAAACCTTAAATTCTAAGACCCTAAAAACTCGAAGCCCAGGATGCCTTCGGCTTCGGCCGTGACTCGACCTACGACCCCGCGCCCTTTCAGCCAAACGATGCGAGGCCGCTGCAGATGTACAAGGACCGAGGGTTTAGGGGTTTAGGGTTGCAGGGGTTCAGAGGGAGGAGTTTAGGGGTTTAGGGGTTCAGGGGGTTTAGGGTTTGGGGGTTTAGGGGTTGAAGGGTTTAGGGGTGTAGTAGGGTTTGGGGTTTAGGGGTTTAGGGTTTAGGGTTTAGGGGTTTGGGGGTTTAGGGTTTAGGGTTTAGGGTGTAGGGGTACAAGGACCGAGCGTCTCAAAGGGCTCCAAGCATGGGATGAAGGTAGGTAGGATTGAGGACCCTGTAATAAGGATGTACCCAGAGACTCCAATATCCCTTAATTAAAAAATATACCTTACATTATAGTAGGATCCCTAATATCATTTAAGGCATATTCCTCAATTAAGGGATATTGGAGTCTCTGGGTACAAGGACCGAGGGTTTAGGGGTTTGGGGTGTAAACCCAAAACCCTGACTGTAAACCCCGAACCTGAGACCCTCATCCTGAAACCGTTGGGGCCTAGAGTTAGGAGTTTGGGGGTTTGGGGTTTCGGGTTTTGAGGTTTAGGGTTTTGGGGACCGGACTCCTTTAAGGATTCCTGTTGTTGGCCTTAAGTCCTACACCCTAAATCCTAAATCTGAAACCTCCAAATCCTAAACCCCTAAACCCCAAACTCTAAGACCTAAAACTCTAAACCCCAAACCTTAAATTCTAAACCTCCGAATCCCTGAGGAGAAGCCGATGGTTGATCCAATTCCAGTGAACCTGGAGATGTCCCGAGCTCGGAAAGCCTTGGGCAGTCGAAGTCGAGGCTTCTTTAGGGTTCCCTTAGTAAAACTGAAAACCAGGAAGAGGGTACCCTTGTTATTAAGGGGCTTCTTTAGTGTCTAGGATGCAAGGTTTACGGATTTAGGGTTTAGGGTGTAGGGTTTAGGATGTAAGGTGTAGGGTGTAGGGTGCAGGGTTTAGGGTTTAGGGCTGAAGGTCTGCGTTCTTGCTACCATATTATAGCATACCGCCAAACACTAGTCTAGCTGTTCCGGGCTTACAGGTCTCGCTGGTACAGGGTTTAGGGTGGTTCATCTTTACTTGGCTCCCAGTAGTACCCTTCTGCCCTTTTCATTTTGGGGTCTCCTTATTAAAACCAACTGCTAGGAAAACGGGTACCCTTATTAAGCAGCTACTGGGCAACCTACCCAAAACCCTAAACCCTAAACCCTAAAGGGTTCGAGCTGAAGGTTTGGCACTGCTCGCGCCCCGGATACGCTGCTCATCCATCGAAGTACTCATAAACCCTAAACCCTAAACCCCTAAACCCTAAACCCTAAACCCTTTGATAGGGGGCCTTACTAGGTTAGATTCGGGTCTTGGGTTTAGGGCTTAGGGTTTCGGAGCCTCGCTAATCAAAATCCGGTCCCGGAGGGATATTCTACTAGATGTATCTGTGGCGGAGTATCACTTTTCGCTTCTTATTTCGGCTCCTAGATAACAACCGCCACCATATTGCCGGCTTTTGAAGCCATCACTGCGACTGTGGTTGATCGTTTTGCGTTCTTGTTGTCGACAATAGGTTTCGGGCTTCTATCACATCCTCAAGCTATCGTCTCCGTTGGTTTCGCCATCAGCTCCTGATGCCGATTCCGCTTCAGCTGTGTTCGCCCCAGTACGTCCATATACCCCCCGAACACCCTAAGCACTAAACCAGCAAACAACCCGTACCGCAAGTCTAAACCACAGCAGATTCTCCAGGCTGTGAGAGCCCAAACCCTTTCATAAATCGCAAGACTTCAAGGCCTCAAAAGCCAAATTTCAGGTCCCGGCCGGGGATGGACATGCACTTTACTGCACCAGGCGAAACTTAAACCCCGCACTTTCGACCCTTGCGGCCTGTAATTAGTCCTTTAAGAAGTCACCTACCTGGGTTGTAAGCCTTGAACACCACGCCGCACGCCTTCTTTCGTCTTTTAGGCCGGAAAAGATCCAAACCTGGAGCTCCACGCCTACGAGCCGCGAACACCTACGGTTGATGGACAAAATCCTGCATGACCCATAATAAGGAATATACCATAATTCCCATAGTTTAGGGTCCTTAAGGTAATGCAGGATTTTGTCCATCAGCCGTAAGACTCTTAAGTTCTATAACTGCAAGCAAAAAACTGAGAAACTCGAAGCCCGAAAGCCCTAACGCCCTAGCCACCATGCCCGAACACACATCTGATAGGTCGAATATGTCTAACATATCCAGTTAATCCATCTCACTTCTCTAATGTGTATATATATACATATATATATATATATGTATATAGATATCAATTTACATATGTCTACAAATGTATATACATACATATATATATATGTATGCATGTATGTAGACAGATAGACAGATAGACCGTATATCAAGTATCGAAACCGAAAGGATTCCCTTTGCGATGTCCGGGCTGAAGACCGTTGTCGACCTCGGGCCTTTTGTGCTGAAGCTCGGTGCGCTTTGGTGGTTTTAGGGTGTAGGGCTTTAGGGTTTAGGGTTTAGGGGGCTTGTGGGTTTTGGGGGTGGGTCTAGGGTTGAGGGGGTGTTTGTTTCAGAACCTCGTTCAAAGTCTAGTAAGAAGCCAGCTTGTGCTTATTGATGTAATCTAGGGGGCTAGATCGTGTGTAATGCTGTTCCTAAGGGTCCCTCATTTGGAAGTTTAATGCAACACACCCCAAAGCCCCAGTCTTATTAGCAGGGAGCCTATCTGTCTATCTATCTGCCTACCTACCTATCTATCTACCTATCTACCTATCTACCTATCTACCTATCTATCCGTTCATCTATTTATCTAACTATCTAACTATCTAACTATCTAACTATCTAACTATCTGTCTATCTCAATATATATATATATATGTGTGTGTATGCATTTATATGTATATATACACATAAATACATACACATAATATACATACATATACGTATGCATGCATGTATGTATGTGTGTATGTATATATGTATGCACATATACATATTATATATAGAGACAGAAACTTAAATTAGTAGGTCGGTAGATAGATAGGTAGGTAGATAGATAGACTTGCCGTGGTAGGAGTGCCTGCGGGAGAAGGAAAGGTGCTTGCGAAGTGTCTGAGCCTGCACGCACTCCAGTCTGCATTTTAGGCTACGTAGTTTTAGGCCTTGAAAGCCTGAGCAGCCAAGGAACAAGACTCTTACGCCCATGGCTTAGCAAGTGCGATGGATGCCCTGAGGGTTCGGGGTTTAGGTGGGTGGTGTGTCTAGCTCAGTTCAGCTGGCAGGCTTGGGGAGTCGCAGACAAGGTTTAGGCTTTAGTTTAGGATCTGAGGAGCTGCTGGCGTTTAGTTGGGAGTTTTGGCTTTTGGGTCGTAGGGTTTAGGGTTTAGGGTTTAGGGGCAGGTGGATCCCTCTGGCCGTGATCGTATAGCCACAAGACAATGAAATAGTCATTCAGAATGGTCATACTGCAGGTTCCTCACGGTAGTAATGCTGGCTTCAGCCACAAGCATGAGCAGAGAAGCACTCTCGCTGGAATATATCTCGTAAAACCTAAACTTAAACCCTCAACAGGCCCCTAAATCCTAAACCCAGAACCCTTAGACCCTGAACATACCCCAAAATGCAAATCCCCAAGCCTTGACTCTCAGGGAGCAGTTCCGCATTACGGCTCCACCGGGTTACGCCTGGTCCTGGAACACCTTCAACATCTTTGACACCTTCATCTACAGGCCGGGTTTAGGGTTAAGGGGTTAGGGTTAAGGATTGTTAAGGGTTCAGGGTTGTGGGTTTAGGGTTTAGGGAAGATGTTGCTGAAGTTCGTCGGCTTTACTTCGCATCTTGTCATCGTGCTCGTCGTTGCTGCGGTTGCTGCCTTGCGGCCGTCGACAGGTTGATGATGTCGCCTTTGCAAGTTCTGTTGTGAAAACTCCATCACTGCTGTTGTGTCCGCTGTTTCTGTCTTCAATACTTTTCTCGGGCTGGTCTGGCCGTCTCAGCGGCCGTCGTCCTCCTGCTGTTTCGGTTTAGGGTTTAGGGTTCTGGGCCTTCAGGGTCATTTGCCGCCCCCCCCACACTGACACAATGCTGATCGCGACCACGGCTAGCATGGCGCCTCTCTGATCTGAAAGTTAAAGCTGCCATCTCGGAACGCTGCTCTCTTTGCAAGGTTCCTCCCGGGACAGCCAAGGGCCCAGAACACCCAGCAGAGTAGGGGGAGTTTCTGGCTTCAATGTAGGCTGGATTGGAGGGTGTTGCTATCTGGCGAGTAGGGTTGAGGATCGAGGCATTTAAGGTTTGGGTTTAAACTTGTGGCCTCGTTGCTGGGATTTTGGGGAACAGATACTCTTTGCAGCTGGGATGCAGAACGCCTGCGTTTTGGTCTGGTCCGGATTTGTAACTTCATGGTTTCTGAAGCCAGCTTTATTCGCAGCTCATTAGGGGGTTTGCACTGTTCTTGACACTTTACACGACTGTAAAGTGCAAAAATTGAAACCCCAAACTCCCTCCCTCCAGGCGCAGAAACTGTAAACCCTCAGCTACCAACGGGCTCTGAACCCTAAGCTGTTGAACTCCGCTGTATCCCAAGATCCTAACGCTAGATCCCGAAACCCAAGTTATTCAAACCGAGACCTCGTAGTCCAAAACGCTAAACCCTGAACCCTAAACCCTGACCCCAGGCCTTACACCCTAAACTCTAAACTTTAACCACTGCCAAGGACAGCGGAGCTTCCAGGAGGCGTGCCGCCCTTCCCCACAGAGAACCCAAATGTCATCGTCTGGCCCACCTACGACACGTGCGCCTCCACTTCCGGGTTCAGAGTTTAGGATTGATCTTGCCTGATGCAGTGTAACTTCGCGCTGAACCCCACTGGGTGCAGCCTAAAACTCAACCAGAAGGCCTTGTCTAGACACCCTAAACCAAAACCCTAAACCCAAAACCCCCAACCCCTCAATCCTAAATCCTAACCCTAATCCGTGGGTTATCAGGCCTTTCTGCCGAAGCCGGCTTCGGGAAAGCGCCGCAGGATCAGACTGCACATAAACGGCTTCGCGAAGAGCTCCTAACTTTCGCAACCCTATAACCCCTGAACATATACTATCCATACTGTATATATTCTCTCTGTATATATTATATAACTATATATATATACGGGTAGGCAGTCATTCCCCCACCCCTGCATTTTTGTAACTTCGCTCTTCTGTTCTCAATTCTGCTATCTGGTTTCGAAACTCGTGTTTGTTTCGAAACCGATCCGTAGGAGGCCCCAACCCAACCCANCCCCACCCCTGCATTTTTGTAACTTCGCTCTTCTGTTCTCAATTCTGCTATCTGGTTTCGAAACTCGTGTTTGTTTCGAAACCGATCCGTAGGAGGCCCCAACCCAACCCATTAACCCAATGATGTGCCCAACCCATTAACCCATTAACCCAATGATTTGCCCAAGTGGGGACCCAACTCATTAACCCATTAACCCAATGATGTGCCCAACCCATTAACCCATTAACCCAATCATTCTGGCCAAATGAATTTGCATTAACCCATTAACCCATTAACCCAATGATGTGCCCAACCCATTAACCCATTAACCCAATCATTCTGGCCNAATCATTCTGGCCAAATGAATTTGCATTAACCCATTAACCCATTAACCCAATGATGTGCCCAACCCATTAACCCATTAACCCAATCATTCTGGCCAAATGAATTTGCATTAACCCATTAGCCCAATGATTTGCCCAAGTGGGAATGGACTCTACTCCCAAATTCACTTGGCCAGAATGATTGGGTTACTGGGTTAAGGGGTTAATGGGTTAATGCAAATTCATTTGGCCAGAATGATTGGGTTATTGGGTTAATGGGTTAATGGGTTAATGCCTCCTAAGTCCATTAGGGCAGAATCATTGGGTTAGTGGGTGAATGGGCTGGGGCCTCCTAAGTCACTTAGGCCAGATGAATGGGTTAATGGGTCGATGGGTTAATGGGTTACTGGGTTGGGGCCGTGGCAGGCGCGTGTTTCGAAACATACGTTGTGTTTCGAAACGCACGCCTGCCTATACCCCACTACAGGTTAAATATTACGTAAAAAACAGTTGTTTCACAGAGCGATCTATATCCATATATACAAATATTATATATATATGTGGTCAGGCCTCTGGCGTAACGAGTGTGAGAACTGACAGCACGACACATTTATGCCCACTTCGGTTCACCAAGCCGTCAAGAGTCAAAGCGCCGAAAGCAAGCAGGATCCTTAATTCATGATGTATTCCACTATATCATATTGAGCTATGTTGTCTTTTCTTACATATTGCTCAAGATATGTTATTGTCCCCTATCCCACAGTTGCTGAAGATTTTGCAAATGCATGCAAAAGTGTGATACTATGTACGATCTATATACTTTCGACTAAATGCGAAACCGAACTGGGATCTACTGTAGGCTATGCTGTCGGCTCTAGACTATACTACAGACCAATATTGCAGACTATACTATCGACAATAAGACTATACTACAGACTATATTGCAGACTATACTGTAGACCATAGACGTTACTATAGGATGTACTATATGATATACTAAAGACTAACTATGAGCTCGAGGGAACACTACAATACATACTATGTCATGTACTTGCTCTATAGTATACTATGCACTATGCTATATTCTAGACTGTATACTACATTGTATACTACACTAAACGTTTACAGTTTACTATACTCTACTCTCCTGTACTATGCTATACTATAAAGGGTGTCATATGTGAAATTCTGTTACCATTTGCATTATACATAGTTAACATAATACATAAGCCCACGAAATGATATTCTACCATGCTGTGTCGCATATGTTAGTCTGCTACTGGTATCATATTATTGCAAACATTGTGTTGTACTGTCTTTCTTGCTGCATGAGTTATTTNGATATTCTACCATGCTGTGTCGCATATGTTAGTCTGCTACTGGTATCATATTATTGCAAACATTGTGTTGTACTGTCTTTCTTGCTGCATGAGTTATTTTGAGTTAGACATAGATCATAGTGGATCATACAACATGAGAGTATACTACACATGTTAACAAAAGCTTGGTCAGATACTATATCATCTCACCCTATACCATGTCATATCATCTCACAACAAGTTGTACCATGTTGAACATCTTGGTATGGTTAATTATGATTCTTGACATTCTCATACTGGCAGAAAATAAGTTAAGACATACCACGCTATATCTGATGGTATTATTAGACTGTATTTTGTCATATAGAGCAGGCATCTGGTTGTCAGTTACGTTATCTTTGCATATTACATCACATCAAAATGTTTACTGTACCATGCCAGCTTAACTCATGTTGTATTGGAGCATAACATGTTCTATCATGAGTTATGTTATATGGTACTTTACGATACTATACCAGTGTAAAGCATGACGTGTTTTATCATGTATTTTTTGCAAAAAAAATAAACTGAAAAATAATGTGATATGATGTATTATGTCATTCTCAAAAACGCTGCATTCTATCATGTTAGGTCACATTCCGTCTCATTTCATTGTGTTGCAGGATACTACACATGCTCAAGATATTGTATATTATATATATTCTGGACCGCGTATTTACCGTATTTTTGTCATGTGTATTGAAATATATGGGTTTATACCACTTCGCGGTATGGGGCATGACTAGGGTCAGTACATCCTCCGCACTGTATTGTATTGGGCGCAATACCGAAGATGCTGANGTATTTTTGTCATGTGTATTGAAATATATGGGTTTATACCACTTCGCGGTATGGGGCATGACTAGGGTCAGTACATCCTCCGCACTGTATTGTATTGGGCGCAATACCGAAGATGCTGAGATGCAGGGGTGCGGGAATGACCACGCGCCCATATATATATATATATATGTATACCATATATATATATATAATTACTATTTATGCTCTCTCTCTATCTATACTACATATAGTGTAAATAAAATACCCTAAAGTCAAAATCGGAACCTGAAGCCCGAGCCACGTCCCGAACTACGTAGGCCCTACAGCTTCCGCTGGAGGTACATGGCGGGTTTAGGGTTTGGGGTTTAGGGGTTTAGGGTTTAGGGTTTGGGGTTTAGGGTTTAGGGTTTGGGGTTTGGGGGTTTAGGGCTTAGGGGGCTGGAGGTACATGGCGGGTGAAGCCTACAAGCTGCGAACTCTGATAGAGGCCTTGAGGGCTGCGTGGGACCGATAGCTGCTGGAATTTGCAGCTGAAAGGTTTAGGGTTTACGGCCCATGGCTCAAAGGTAAGCTTAAGCTTCACTTCAAACTACCATAAAACTACCTATCATAAGCTCTCATTCTGGACCCTAAATACAGCATTCATGCGGATATCATGTAGAACGGGCTCTGCGCATGATCTCACTTGAATCTCCATTCCTCAGAGTTGGAGCCGGAAGAGACCGAAAGCCTGAAACCCAAAGCTCACACGATTATATAGCCCGGTTGGATCCAGATTTTGAAGCGATATCTGTCTTAATGTAGGAACCTGATTAAGAAACCTTGGGCCTTTATTAGCTCTCCTTATATGAATCTGGGGGTTATAGGCCCAGGGTTTCTTAATCAGGTTCCTACATTACTCCACGTGAACGCTCCGGCTCGAGAATTTCAGATCTTTGGGTCTTGTTCTCTTAAGCCGGATCAGAGGGCTGTCGTTGTTTAGTGTTTAGGGTTTCGGGTTTGGGGTTTAGGGTTTAGGGTTTGGGGTTTAGGGTTTAGGGTTTAGGGTTTAGGGTTCAGGGTTTAGGGTTTAGGGTTTTGGGGGGTGTTGATGCTTTCTGGTCCATGGCTTTCTTTCCGGGTTACGGCCATGTTGATGATCGGCATGACGGCACTACAAGTACCAAAAAACCCAATTTCTTGTGTTCTGTTGGGCTCATATAGGGTTTTAAAGCGTTGACGCTAGGGTTTGCTGATCTGGTCTCTGAAGCACACCAAACTTATAATCAAGTTAGAACTCGCTTCCCTAAATTCCAGCGCTGTATGAACCCTGTGTCTCAAGCCGGCAGCACTAACCCCCAAGCCTTACTTGGAGGTTCATGGGTAGTTCTAAGTGGGGTTATAAGTCCCCTAATATAGGTTATAACCCTAGTTCTCCTACTTATAACCCGACTTATCACTACCCATGAACCTCCAAGTACACCGTATCAGCAGGTTCCGGCCTACCCTCACGTGCAGAGTCCACAGGCCCAGCTTTGGCCGGCTTTTGTTTGCTTGGCATCTGCTAGAGGGGCCTTAAGATAGGGGCCTTAATAATTGGAATCGGGTTTGGGGGTATATTATACTATAATAAGGAACCCCCCCCCAAAAAAAAATAGTAGAGGCAATTATTTAGGCCCCTATAGTATCAGCCTTGGGCATGTAATTCGCGTTCAGGCTTTGGGGTTCTGGGGTCCGGGGCTTCGGGCCGAGGTTTTCGGAATGTGGGGTTTAGGGTTTAGGGGTTTAGGGGTTTAGGGCTTAGGGTTTAGGGTTTAGGGTTTAGGGTTTAGGGTTTAGGAGTAGGAACCTGATAATTAGGGTGTCCTTATATGAATCCTACTATTTTGGGGGTTATAGACCCAGGGTTTCTAAATCAGGTTCCTACATTCGGAAACACCGCAACTCCAGACCCTCAACCTCAAGCCTACGAAGAGCACACTTCAAAAGATTCCGCCGCTGACCTAACCTCGAGTCAAGTTCAAACTTTGGAGTATATGGTGAAAAGAGTGGTGACCGGCGACCCCAACGGGGTCCTTGTCGCCCCAACTGTATCCTACTTACTAAGCCCCCTGATCATTTAAGCAAGGTCCAGGTGCTCCACCCTAAACCCTAAACCCCTAAACCCCTAAACCCCTAAACCCCTAAATCCCTAAACCCCTAAAACCTAAACCCTACATGTAGCCCTAAACCCTACACCACCCACGTCTTCACATCTTACTGGAATCCTCGAAGCTCGAAGTCTCTGCACCCAAACCCCTCCCCCTTCCCCCCCAAAACCTAAAAAGCAGAGAAAGCCCTAAAACCAAAACGTCCTTGAAGCCCGTAACACATAGTCGAGTCTGCAGGTAAGGTAGCGGCGACCAGGGGTGGGGGCTCGGAATGACTAGTCATAGCATCCTCTTAGCCGGCCGGGTGGTTGAATCTCACCGGGTTGGGATTTCGATCGGTGTGTTTGCATTTAACCGAGTTTCGGCATGATTCGATTGCCGGGATGCTTCTTTGATATATGCCCGAGAAAAGACATGTTGTAAAATATCCCCCAAACCTGTCATTTTACTTTGTTTGCGAACCCTGATTTCAAGACTTCCACTCCGAAGTCCTGCATGCAGAGCGGAATTGAAGCGCGAGCCAACCGAGTCATATTCAGGGCGGAGACGCCGCGGTATTGAAGCATGACAACATACCTTAAACTACAGGGGGCTTAGTATTATGATATAAGGTATATTCCTTAATTCAGGGGTATTGAGATCTCAAGGTCAACGTCCAGGGTATTGAAGCATGACCCCTGATCCCGACAAGTCTCTGCCCAAAGAAGATGAATCTGAGCGGAATCCCACAAGTTGTAACCCCCAGATTGGTCGCCCTTCCCTACCCCACTTGCCTTTAATTCAGCATCCGGCCAGTTATGGTGGTTCGAGTGGGGCTTCAACCAGCCGCTCGTGCTGACGAAGTTCTTCCACCTGAAGCCCCAAACCCTCAAGCCCTCAAGCCAGCCCAAACCCTAAACCCTAACCCATAAACCCTATAAACCCTACCCTAAACCTAAGCCCTAGACCCGCGACCTCAAACCCTAAGCGGCTTGCGTCAGGAGTTCAGTTTTGTCAGGTGGCTTCGGTTGGGCGTTTACGCCAACTTGGAGGTTCATGGGTAGTTACAAGTGGGGTTATAAGTCCCCTAACATAGGTTATAACCATAATTATCCTACTTACAACCATACTTATAACTACCCATGAACCTCCAAGAACGGGGGACTTAAAGAAGTACGTGTTTAGATTTCCATGGAGGCGTGACGTTTAGCTGCCAAACGGCATCTGATGCTTTTTCCGGGCTTTGGGTCAAGTGCCGAAGGAGGGCCAATCTGGCTGCCGTCGCAGCTCCAGCCCCACCTTCAAGCCCCAACTACACCCCAAATCGTAGACTTAAGTCATTAACCTAGAATCTCAAAAACCGATGCATCAACACCGGTAAGGGCCCCTCCAGCCCCCAAATCTAGGAACACCTATAGCCCTTGTGGACCCCCATGTTCTTTCAGTTGGAAGTGCGCATAATCCTCACGTGCTCGCAAAGCCTCAAAGCCCCCAGGAAAACGGTATAGAGACCCTTATACAACCCATGTTGAACCCTAAACCAAACCCCGCCACTTTTTTTACACCCCAAGCTTTAAATCCCCAACGCCAAGACCGCAAACGCCTCATGTCCATACTAAGCCACAAAAGCGCTAAATTCCTAAACTCGAAGCCCCTAGTTGGAGGGGCAGGGGACTTAGTAAGTAGGTTATAAGTAGAGTTATAAGTACCCTAAATGGAGTTACCCCACTTATAACCCTACTTATCAACGACTTACTAAGTCCCCTGCCCCTCCAAGTAAGCCCTCAAGTCCCCCGAACCACGATGAACCCTAAACCCCAAAACCCTCCATTACTCAAACCGCTGAGCCCTAAACCCTAAAACCCCCGAGTCCCCTGAACCCAAAACCCCAAAGCACCGGTTTAAACCCCTATTTCCCTAAACCCTAAACCCTAAAGCCCCGACATAAACCCCTATTTCCCCAAACCCTAAACCCTAAAACCCCTATGGAAACCCGTATTTCCCTAAACCCAAAACCATCCTCAACCCTTAACCCCAAACCCCCACTCAAAACCCCAAAGCCCCGATTTAATCCCATATTTCCTTAAATCCTAAACCCTAAACTCTAAACCCCAAAGCCCCGATTTCATCCGATATTTCCTTAAATCATAGACCCCAAAACCCCAAACCCCAACGCAAAACCCAGCGCGCTCCGAGCCTAGGACCGGCACCGAGCCGAAGCCCGTTTCTTCGGCCACACCCTCCAAGACCATCCGAGTGGCAGCCCCGGGAATGGGGGTTAGGGTTTCGGTTTAGGGCTTTGGTTTAGGGTTTAGGGTTTAGGGTTTCGGTATAGGGTTTAGGGCTTTGGTTTAGGGTTTAGGTTTAGGGTTTAGGGTTTAGGGCTGTTAGGGATTGGGGTTTAGGTTTGGGGTTTAGGGTTTAGGTTTTAGGGTTTAGGGTTTCGGTTTAGGGTTTGGGGTTTAGGGTTTTGGGCTTAGGGTGTAGAGTCTAGAGGGTTTAGCGGTGCAGGGTGTAGAGGGTTTAGGGTTGGCTCAGGGCACTGCTTCTGAGTTCCCCATATATGGGAGATTCCGAAAATTAGGGGTACCCTAATTTTGGGGTCCTTATAATAAGGATCCTACTATTTAGGGTACTATATTAGGGTCCCCTATTTTCGGAAACTCTCATATATACGCGCATACTACATTCTGCGCCCAAACCGTAGTGTGTAGGATGTAGTGTAGCGTCGAGGGTTTCGGAGCGAGCCGAACCATATGATGTTTCCTTAAAACCCTAAACCCTAAACCCTAATAGTAGTCCCCCTGTAAGCATATCATAGTATACAGCGGAACCGTAGTCCGGAGAGTTTAGGGTTCAGGGCTTGCCATAGCGATCTGAACCATACAATGTTTCCTATAGTCCCCACATAAGCATACTAACTACTATTTTATGACGCCAAACCGTATTCTGTTTAGGGTTTAGGGTTTAGGGTTTAGGGTTTAGGCTTGCCATAGCGATCTGAGCCAAATAATGCTTCCTTTTTGTAAACTGCCTTTGAGGAGGGGCAGCTTTTAAAGAATACACTCCCTCAAGAAGGCGACCCAAGCCAAAAGGGCAACCTATCTTATTTGGAGGTTCATGGGCAGTTATAAGGGTTCCTTTAAGGGTCCCTTTAAAGGGATCTATAGGGGTTCTATAAGGGCTTAGGGTTTAGGGTCTACTTGGAGGTTCATGGGTAGTTATAAGTGGGGTTATAAGTCCCCTAATATAGGTTATAACCGTAGTTATCCTACTTATAACCCTACTTATAACTACCCATGAACCTCCAAGTATCGCTGGGAAACCTATCCCGTGTGACCCCAGTTGGTAGTTGCAGCTGTCAATCGGCTGGGTTCAGATTCATTAGGAACTCAGTTTGGCAGAACAAATATATATATATATATATATATATATATATGTATATATATATGTATATATATATATATATATGTATATATATATATGTATATATATGTATATATATATATACAAATATGTAT
>BGNK01001191.1:91161-130621 GCA_003297005.1 Symbiodinium sp. clade A Y106 | reverse complement strand
TATATATATATTATAAACATGGTCTCCTTACTGTTCCTGAATAGAGCCCAGGAGGCACAATAGCCTGGCCGAGTCTTCCACATCAACGGAAAGGGGGCCTTGCACTCTGCAGTGTGGACTTCAGGCTTTCGCAGGCAGTTTCAGCAGCAAGCAATGGCCAAGTCTCCGAGCTTCTGTTCTCTACCGCAGGGATGTGGTGGACCATTCCTACAGATTGGGCTTGGTGCTGCGCCGACGAAAGGACGAGCTCTGCCTTCGAAACTCCAAGGAAGGGAGTCTGGCAGCTGCCTCCTTGCTGGCAGTGTCGTACTTCTTGGGAGATGCAGAGCCTCCCATGTGGGAGGCTTTAGGTCGGGGAGCTCGGTGGCCCTTGGATGCAAGCCGCAGGAGTGGATTGAGCTTCTCGTGGACGGAGATTCGCATTCACGGGATGATGTTTCTTGGGCTTTGCAGAACCTGCGCTCACGTGGCCAGCCGGTGAAGACGACGATTTTCGCCGCACCGGCTCGGCTTCAGAATGGCAAGTGGTATGATTTCGTGCGAGAGCAAGGGCTGCGGTTCCATGGTGTGCAGAGGGCCACGGGTTTCAAGGATCCCAACGACGAAGCGATCGTCAGCTCCATGAAGAAACTGGTCATGCTTCCTGGTGTGAGCCGAATAGCTCTGTTAACGTCAGACTCTGACTTTCTGCAAGGCGCACAGCATGTCTGCGAGGCTGGCGGGAAAGTAGTGGTGCTGGTGCCCGAATCCCAGACGGGCACACGGAAGACTTACGCCGACGGGGGCCTCGAAGTCATTCCCATCGTCCGAGCTGGGGCCAGGCAGTGTCCGACAGTGAAGGCTTATCTTCATTCCGATGGCACGGGATCCCTGCAACGGTGCGAGCCGGTCCAGCCCGCATTTGTTCGAGGGGAAGTGGCCAAGCTACATACCTTGCTGGAGCAGCTGGGTCTCTGGCAAGGGCCAGATTCAAAACTCTCCACGTGCATTGCCAAATGCTGGTTCGCGAACTCCCTGGGCACGCTCACCCTCTTTCCTTTTCATTGTGCTATCTCGGAGCTCCACCAAGCACTTTCTGAAAAGAAGGGCCACTGCAGAGGGAGCTCCTCTCCACTCGCCTTCTTCTTCCCGATCAGCAGCGGCACGCCGACGTCGAAGCAAAAGACGACCTTTGGAGGCAGTCGAGCCGCGAGCATTTTTCAGGGAGGTGGCCCCTTCATGCTGCATGATTCGGACACTTTGCCTTCGAGGCTCCTGTGGAGATTGGGCTACTTCGACGACCACCTGAATGCAGACCTTCGGGAGGTCATGCTGGTTTTTGCAAACATGCGGGGCAACTAAGATCCCCAATACCCAACCTTTAAACTTTTTCGGTTCTTACAGTTTAGTAGGAATCGGAAAGTTTAACCTTTTATTTCTGTGGTTTATTGGGGGAGTATAGACCCTAAACCCTAAGCCCTTATAGAACCCCTATAGATCCCTTTAAAGGGACCCTTAAAGGAACACTTATAACTACCCATGAACCTCCAAGTAAGGCAACAAGCGGCTCCTGAGGGAAGCCCGGTCTCTTCCGGACCTCGAGGACCCCCTTTAGGGTTTAGGGTTTAGGGTTTAGGGTTCGGGGTTTAGGGGATTTAGGGTTCGGGGTTTAGGGGATTTAGGGTTCGGGGTTTAGGGTTTAGGGTTCGGGGTTTAGGGTTTAGGGTTTAGGGTTTAGGGCGCGACAGGTTCTAGCAAATGGAGGGTTTAGTGCTATAGGGCCTATACTATACCATAATTATAATAAGGAGCCCCTCAAAGCCCTATTCTAGGTATTAAGGCCCCTATAGTATAGGGGCCTTAATGCTTAGAATAGGGCTTTGAGGGGCTCCTTATTATAATTATAGTATAGTATACGCCCAAGCCCTGTAATTTTTAGGCCCCCATATTAGAGGTCACGGTTCTCTGAACAGGGCTCTTAGATACGGAGTCCCAAAGCCAGCCAGCTAATTACCTCAAACTCTAAACCCAAAGCATGCCTGGACAATGAAACCAGTGCCCCGAACCGTGGTTGGGCTTCCGATCAGGACGGCGTTGGAGAACTCTCGGGCTTGCTACGGCAGGCCTTTGTCTCGAATCTGGGCATTTGTTAAGCAGCGTTCACTTAAGCTACCCTATCCGGCAAGCATGATAGATAGCAGCTCTGCAACAAGGCCATTTTAGTTCAGTTCCTTGCAAACGCGATAACATCCCTGCAGCATCCTCAGTATGGTAACTTAGAACCCTAAGGGTCCAAGTACCTAATAATCATATACTCTCTTCAATATTGAGCTACTTAACTACTATCCTAAACCCAGGTACCTAATTATTGGGTCCTTTGGACCCTTAGGGGAATGTACATGCCATTAGCGAGAACCCCAGGAACGCTTGCTCTGGGCACTGGCAACTGCCGCCGAAGGATGTGGACGTGGGGTTGTCGAAAGTCACGCACAAGTTGGGTGTACGGAGTGTCGGAGTGTCTTTGGCGGTGAGGGTTTTGGGGCATTGGGAATTTATGATGCAGGGGTTTCGGTGGCGCTGAGATTTGGGTGGTCAGGGTTTGGTTCGGTTTAGGGTTTAGGGTTTAGGGTTTAGGGTTAGTCGGCTTGTGGTGTATACGAGCTTTATCCTGTGTTTTCGGGGTTGAGGGTTCAGGCCCCAGGGACTCTATAGGGGTTTAAGGTTTAGGGTTTAGGGTACCCTAAATCCTAAACCCTAAACCCTAAACTCTAAACCCTAAACCCTAAACCCTAAACCCTAAACTTTCAACTTTAGAGCCGAGCTCAGAAGGAGTAGCCCAAAGCAGCCGCGCAGGTACGCGGGATGCTGGTGAGGAAGGGCTACCTGGAGAGCCCTCATCAAAGCGAGTCCGAGGTCCTCGAAACTGGGTTCTTGTATAAGGCTTTGGGTATAGAGTTTAGGGGTTTTGGTTTAGGTCCGAAGTGTAGGTTTTACGGAACTGTGGGAATTTGGGAGATTCATAATATAGTGGACTCTGGTATAGCAGGATCATTAAAAACCAGGACCTCGGAAAAGTGCAACAGCCATCGAGTTTTGGATTCTTTTCTACGTAGCCCGTCCCATCCTGCCTTTGAATGCAAGCTCCTTGAAAGAACGAAGGAAGCCATGCAACACTACTCGCGGCGCCATGGGCTGCCCAAGATGAAGACGTACCTGGGAAATGTGTGGCAGCTCCTTCGGAACAAGAACAGTCGAGATCCGTCCCGCAGGGAGTCGTTTCTCCTCGGACTGGGTCGTTAAGGAGACGAGGCAGAGAAGCTCTGGCCCACTTGTGCTGCTTGGCCTGACAAGCTGAAGGTCCGTGCCCTGCGGAAGCTTGGATATGTTGACAGTACAACTCGTATGTATCGGAGTCCACGCTGGTGTTGCCAACACGTCCTACAACAAGTGGCTGCTGCGCGAGAGAGCAATCTGCTGGATGCCACAGATTCAGAGTCAACTGGATTCCAAGATTCGGCCGGCGTTCGTTCCTGCGCGACAACCGGCCATTGGCGAACAACCTCTAGAAACCACGGCGGAATCTCTACTGGACATGCAGCTCTAGTTTCATGGCTATGGCGTGACAGCCAGCCAATCCTACCTGGAAAACGCAAGGCAGATTACCAAGCAGAAACCACCGGGCAGCTGTAGGAGGTCTCTGACGATTCAGTGATTTTCAGCCCTGACGTATGTGAGTGAAGACATGAGGAAGGCAACCGAATGCACGCACCGTGTTGGTTTTGCTTGTGTTGGTGCGGTATCCAGCAGAATTCCTGCTTCAGCTTTCCGAACAGTTCGCCCCAAATCCGTCTGGATGCTCAGGCAGTGTATGTAGTGTAGGGATTTAGAGGTTTGGATTTGGGAGATTGCTTCTAGAGCCTTATAAGGCCATTGATGACCCTTCCGATCAGTTGTCTTCTGCAAGAACTGTCTGGTGCTTAGTGGTGAATGGGGGAGTGGATCCCGACAGTAGTCCCTATATACTCCCCAGTAATAGTCCCCATAACCCATTCCCTACTAAGAACCAGACACAGAATGTCTAGCAGAGTTTTCGTCTTTCATTGCGGGAGCTGGCCCCGCCTGGAGGACCCCGCGAGGCCAGAAACGCAAGAATCTCATAGGACCATAGGTTACACACATCTCCGAGGCTGCACTAGCCGCTAGCCCGAAGCTTAAGGGTCTTGCTACCTTGCCCCTAAACCCTAAACCCTAAACCGCCCCGTCGTGCGAAGCTGGAGAAAGCATGCAGGGTTTAAGACGATGGGACTGAAAGTCCTAGACCCAACGGCCCCTCCGAAAAGAACCCTCCGGAAACCGGGAGTTGTGGTTGGGTTTCGGGTTCAGGGGTTAGGAATTGGGTTTGGTGGGGTTTAGGGTTTAGGGTTTAAGGTTCAGGGGTTAGGAATTGGGCTTTGTGGGGGCATTTTAAACATGACAAGGGCTTGAAGATTTGGTTGTTGTTTTTTTAATGCTGAAGGTCTTGAGGCCTTCCGAGTTTCGATCCTAGCAGCGTTTCGAGACATGAGGCTCTGAGAAATGGGCGCGTGGAGTCCACCGACATCGTCCGGGGAAAGAACACCACCATCTGGCCGGGGGGCTCAGAAATTTGTGGCTCTGACTCACGGCAGTCCCTAAACCCGAAACCCTGAAATTCTAAACCCTGAAACCCTGAAACCCGAAACCCTAAACCGCAAGCCCCGAAATCCAATCCAGGCAACTCGGCCCCGATTTCTGCCGCTTTGGCCCGTAAAAGCCCCAGACCTGAACCCTAACTCGATCCCAGACCGCGGAGCCTCAAATCAGCTTCGGCTCCTATATTCCTGCAGCCACACCCTTGTGTAACCTGCATTCCGTTAACCACCTGGGACCTACAGTAGGCCCTTATTCCCTCAGGTTCCCGTATAAGCGCGTCTAAACCACAAAGGGCACCCTTTTTATTCCGAGGTTACTCTTGGGTCTAGCCACCGCCAGCACCAGCAACAGTAACAGCAACAGGAAGGGCAAGAGCAAGAGCCCCAGCAGCCTCTCGTTCCCAAAAGCACCAACAGCAATAAACCCCGAAGAAACAAACAAGGCAGAAAATCCCGAAACCCTAAACCCAATCACGGACACTAATATCGGGGCCTTAAAATTGCCTATACTATTTTTGGGGGTTCCTTATTGTAATTATAGTATAATGGGCCCCAAAACCTTATTCTAATTATAAAGGCACCCTTATAGTACCCTTATGGTATCCCTTAAAGGAACCCTATTCTAATTAAACCCAATCACGAACACTACTTGGAGGTTCATGGGAAGTTATAACTCGGGTTATGAGTAGGACCAGTAGGATAACTATAGGGTTATACCCTATACCAGGGGACTTGTAACCATACTTATAACTACCCATGAACCTCCAAGTATTTGGCCATCAGAGCCACCAGCCACGGAGGCTTTTCGTCGAGTTGGTAACTCGAGTCGAGCCCGAGGGCACCTTGGAGGCCACGTCTTCCAACGTGTTTTTTGTAGGGTTGGGGGTTTAGGGTTTAGGGTTTATAGGGTTTATAGGGTTTATAGGGCTTATAGGGTTTGGGGTTTAGGGCTGTCTGGGTTGAGGATTTAGGTTGAGGCTTTAGGGTTTAGGGTTTTAGGATTTAGGTAGTGGTTAGTTGGGGGGGTTATGGCTTTGTGGGGTTATGGGGTACGGGGTTTACGCTTTTGTAGGGATTGGGGGCTCGGATGTTCACGATCTTTCTGGGTGCATAGGGAGTTTAAGGCTCATGGTTCGGGTTTAGGGTTTAGGGTTTAGGGCTTAGGGTTTAGGGTCTAGGGTTTAGGGGTTTAGGGTTTAGGGTTTAGGGTGGCTCTCCACACACACACACTGAAACCACCGAGCTCTTCGTAGCTTGTTTACTTGCTTGCTTTGTTGGGTTCTGGTTTCTGTTGTAAGTACCTTGTTAGTTGTTTGCTTTGTTGGGTTGTGGTTTCTGTTGTAGGGATCTGTAAAGGTTACATATTTTGCGTATTCAAACTGACCAATGGGAACGGAAGTGAACATCCCTTCATCCCAGACTTCGCAAGGGCGGGCTCATGAAAAGGGTTGAGCTGTCAGGCTAAGCCCCAAAGCCGAGACAACTTTGTCCAACAAGTCGTTTAGTGTGGAGCACATCGTTGCTTCCCTCGTTCAACTTCAGAAATCTGATCCCCAAAACCCGAAACCCGAAACAGGAGTGCATTTCAAGTTAAAAAACACCCTCTACCCTGAAACATTATTATTAAAATAGGGTGTTGGGGCCCATTATACTATAGTTATAATAAGGAACCTCCCAAAATAGTTTAGTTTCTGCACCCACAAGGAATGCGATGCCCTGAGTTTCCTTACCTCGACCCTGCCGACCACTGCTCAAACCTTAATTTACGCCTCCAGGTTCCCCAATGTACCAGGACCCTTTGGGCTTGTTATTTAGGTTTTCACTGAATTCTCGGAGAAAGCGTACCTTCTTATTAAGGGGCCACTGAGGAACCTGTTATTTAGGAGTGAATTCTCGGAGAAAAACGTACCTTCTTATTAAGGGGCCACTGAGGAACCTGTTATTTAGGAGTGAGTTCTCGGAGAAAAACGTACCTTCTTATTAAGGGTCTACCTGGGGCTAGCATCGAAGTCCTCAACCCGCGGCTACAAGGGTTTCTTGTGTCGGCTCTTGAGGCCGTAAACCCTACCTATAATCTCCATTGTAGTTCCTTTTTGGTTTAACCAACTATATATTAAGGATCCTATAAGGTAACCCCAAAAAGGAACTACAATGGAGACTATAGGTAAACCCTTAAGATGCATCCTGCTCCTGAAAGGTCGTTTTCCCGTACCAGCAGATGGAAATCTTCAGCTATCCAGCAGGGAGCCCCTGTTTTGTGTGGGTCGGGTTTAGGGTTTAGGGCCTTGATGTGATCGGAAACCCTGAACCTGTAGGTCTAGACGGTCTAGGGTTACAATTTAGGTTGTAGTGTCCTACAGTGCCAGACTCACTACTTTGTCATGCTCTTCCTCTGTGTTTGTCCTGCCTGTTTTGCTCGAAAGTACGAATGCACTCTTGTTGCAAAATCCGCGCTGTTGCGGAGGCGATTATCAACTGCCGCTGAAAGTTCGAAGATCCACGACAGCAAACAATAGCAGAAGTCAGTGCAGGTAGATCCGAATCTAAATTATGTCGTGCTAGAGGCCATGGCATGGTTGAGGCCCATGATGTAGAGCAAGCCAGAAATGGTTCGTGTCTGGCGTTACGTTGGGCAGTCTTGCACAGCCTCTGCAGCCCGAACATAAGCAAACGTAACACAGGGGCCTAAATCATCACCCATACTATTTTGGGGGGTACCTTATTATATTTATATTTGTGGTATAATATGCCCCCCCAAACCCTATTCTAATTATTAAGGCCCAACTACAGGATTGTTGCTCCAGCCTTACCAGCGACAGTTGGATTGGGCTTCCATGCAAATTCTGAAGGGTTTCATCTTTTCCTAAGCCCAAACCTTGAATCCAAGACAGGGTTCCGTTTTGAGGATACAACATACCCCACATGCTAAATAGGTGTTTCCGAAACTAGGGGACCCTAATATAGTACCCTAAATAGTAGGATCCTTATTATAAGGACTCCAAAATGAGGTACCCCTAATTTTCGGAAACTCTCAAATCCCTGAACTTCAGGGTGAAATTTTGTTGGCCCTCCCACGCCCGAGGACTTCAATGAAGATACCCGGTACCTCACAGTGCGCACCGCCACCGCGCTGCCCTGAGACTCGGGTCTTTGGGGTTTTGGGCTTCGGGATTTCTTTGGCTTGTAGCTTCTTGGTGAGTTTGAGCCTAAACTCTACGCCCTAAGCCCTTCAATGTTTCTTGAGGGTGGCGGTGCTAGCATGTGGGCCAAGTGACCTTAGTAACCCTGGATCCCGACAACAGTTAGCTTCAACAACTGAGGCTAAACCCTGCTAGGTTTGTTTAAAGCACACGAGTCAGGAAATTAGGCTTTGCTCTTTCAGTATATCATGCTTCTGGATGTTTGGGGGAAAGACAAAAGAGCACAGCCGTGCAACACCCCCAACTCCGTATAACCTAACTGTCCCAGCAGCCCAAACAGCAAGGATCCCAAAACCCCCAAATAACCCCAATGCCCAAACCCTCTTCCCTAAACCCCTAAACCCCTAAACCCCTAAACCCTAAACCCTAAACCCTAAACCCTAAACCCCTAAACCCCTAAACCCCTAAACCCCTAAACCCTAAACCCCTAAACCCCTAAACCCCTAAACCCTAAACCCCAAACCCTAAACCTCTAGACCCACCCCTAAATCCCAAAACCCCTAGACCCTAAACCCCTAAACCCTCTCTTACTATATATATTTAAACCCTATGGGATTTTTCGTACGGGACCCCCCGTTCTCAAGCCGATTTTCGTACAGGCGGACCGTTCTCAAGCCGATTTTCGTACAGCCGGACCGTTCCCAAGCCGATTTTCGTACAGCCGGACCGTTCTCGAGCCGATTTTCGTACAGCCGGACCGTTCACAAGCCGATTTTCGTACAGCCGGACCGTTCTCAAGCCGATTTTCGTACAGCCGGACCGTTCTCAAGCCGATTTTCGTACAGCGCGACCGTTCTCAAGCCGATTTTCGTACAGCCGGACCGTTCTCAAGCTGATTTTCGTACAGCCGGACCGTTCTCAAGCCGATTTTCGTACAGCCGGACCGTTCTCAAGCCGATTTTCGTACAGCCGGACCGTTCTCAAGCCGATTTTCGTACAGCCGGACCGTTCTCAAGCCGATTTTCGTACGGGGTTGGGCTTTAGGGTTTAGGGCCTACGGTTTGGGCTTTAGGGTTTAGGGCCTAGGGTTTGGGCTTTAGGGTTTAGGGCCTACGGTTTGGGCTTTAGGGTTTAGGGCCTAGGGTTTGGGCTTTAGGGTTTAGGGCCTAGGGTTTGGGCTCTACGGTTTGGGCTTTAGGGTTTAGGCTCTAGGGTTTGGGCTTTAGGGTTTCGGGCCTACGGTTTGGGCTTTAGGGTTTAGGGCCTAGGGTTTGGGCTCTAGGGTTTGGGCTTTAGGGTTTAGGCTCTAGGGTTTGGACTTTAGGGTTTAGGGCCTACGGTTTGGGCTTTGGGTTTGGGCTCTAGGGTTTGGGCTTTAGGGTTTAGGCTCTAGGGTTTGGGCTTTAGGGTTTAGGCTCTAGGGTTTGGGCTTTAGGGNGGGTTTGAGCTTCAAGGTTTCAGGCCTAGGGTTTGGGTGTTGAACGGTTTCGATTCTAGAGTTTGGGCTTTAGGGGTTCAGCCATGAAGATTGAGCTTGAAGGTTTAAGGCCTAGGGTTGTTGTGTTGAACTGAGCTGAAGGTATTGTAAAACTTTTTATTTCTTAATGTTTTGGGATTCTCTGGGTGGGTGGGTATTATTCTATGTTCAATATAGCAAACTTGACTAGATACTGCTCGACCAGAGCTGCTGAACCCTAAACCCCTAAACCCTAAACCCCTAAGCCCCTAAATCCCAAAACCCCTAAACCCCTAAACCCTAAACCCCTAAACCCCATAAACCCCTAAACCCCATAAACCCCTAAACCTGAGACCAGCAAAATCTCGGCCCTAAGCTCCAAAATCCCAAGACCCCGAAGCCCGAAACCCGCTGAGACGAGGCCCGGCAACCAGGGTTCAGGGTTTAGGGTTCAGGGTTTAGGGTTTAGGGTTTAGGGTTTAGGGGTTTAGGGTTTAGGGTTTAGGGTTCAGGGTTTAGGGTTTAGGGGGATTTAGTTTAAGGTACCAGGGTTCAGGGTTTAGAGTTTAGGGTTTAGCGGGGATTTTAGTTGAAGGTACCATAATCGGGATCTATAGTAAATTATATGGCTTCCTTATTATGGTCACTTAACTTAAATCCCCGAACAAGGCTTTGGGTTTAGGGTTAGGGTTTAGGGTTTAAGGAACCCTTAACAGGGCCGAAGTCCTCGTGCTGCTCAACAGGAGCTCGGATCTCTTGCCGCCCCCCGGGACCTTCGCTGCAGGCATCGTAGACGTGGGACAAGTCTTGTATATGAGAGTGCTTTATAGCGCGTTTGCAGGTTTTGTATGGTTTTATAGAGTATTTCGAGCGGGTCATATATAAGTGGGTACATACATACATACATACATACACACACACACACATATACATACATCCATCCATCCATCCATCCATCCATCCATCCATCCATCCATCCATGCATCCATCCATCCATCCATCCATCCATCCATCCATCCATCCATGCATGCATGCATGCATGCATGCATGCATGCATGCATGCATGCATGCATGCATACTACTATTCTTTAGTGAATATAGGGGTCTTAATGTTAATGGGGCCTTAATAAATACCAAAACTATTTTGGGAGTTCCTCTTGTATTTATAGTATAACAAAAACCGGACCAAAACCGTGTTCTAATTATTATGGGGTTATGCATGGATCCCGGCCTCATTTTCCATGCCCATCCCGACGCCAAGCGGCATTTTCCGCTTTCAGGTCGCTCTCGTATATGCCGCCCTTCTTCGATATATCTGTCGTGATTTAACGTTTTTCATACTTTAAGCCCTTTACATAAAATACAGACTATAGAAGGATCCCTGTTATAGCATGCTTGAAGACTTATTCCTTAGTAACGTGCTTTCGGGAGCAAGCGGGAGTTTCAGGCACTACTTGGAGGTTCATGGGTAGTTATAAGTAGGGTTATAAGTCCCCTAATATAGGTTATAACCACAGTTATCCTACTTATAACCCTTCTTAGAACTACCCATGAACCTCCAAGTAGGGGACCCTGACACAGACGACAAGATGATACAGTAGAAGCCAGAAAGTTGGAACATACTGTTGATGGACAAAATCCTGCATGACCTTAAGGACCCTAAACTATGGGAATTATGGTATATTCCTTATTATGGGTCATGCAGGATTTTGTCCATCAGCCGTAGTTGTCCTCATACCCTTAAGGTAAAGTATAAGGGATCCTAGCACGAATCCTCCTAAAGCCATGTTCCAACTTTCTGGGTTCTACTAGAGAGCTCCGAATAGAAGGAAACTCGTACAGTGACCTTTACGTCTCTAAGTTCAGAGCCACCCCCGGCCACGCTTCAAGCACGATTAAAGCAGAAAATCACAACCCTAGACCCTAAACCCTCAACCCCTAAACCCCAAACCCCCAAACCCCTAAACCCCTAAACCCTCAACCCCTAAACCCTAAACCCCTAAACCAAGATCTTTGCCCTGCTGGCAGGTGGATCTGGTTCATCGGGGCTCTGGAAAAGGTGAGCTTGACTTATTTGGGAGTTTTCGGAAATAGGGGACCCTAATACTAATACAGTACCCTAAATGGTAGGATCCCTATGATAAGGGCCCCAAAATAAGGTACCCCAAATTTTCGGAAACTCCCATTTTGCTCTGGGCTGTGGTAAGGTTGCGGCTCAAAGTTTCCATCTTGTAAGATTCAGGTTTGGGGCTTAAGGTGTTGGGTTTTGGAGGCATCTTGTTGCGTCCGGGTGCGCAACGAGAAGCTGTTGCTTATGATTATAGTTTACGATGAAGGCGATTGCATTGGGCTGATTGCACATGAGCAGATCCACAGATGTTTCGCATGCAGTCCGGCTCGGTTTTTTGCACACTTTTTTTCTGAAAATAGGCCCTCCTCACACACTCGGATGCTCAGACGGCCACAGCATGTCATTGGGGTTGGGTTTTCATCCTTAATACCCTAAACACTGGCATTGGGGGCCACCGGCATACATGGTCTCTTGCGGATCAGGTTTCTTCCATCCGATCCTCTTAACCCCAGAATCCTACACCCTACAGGTCACTATGTCCAAAAAGTAAGGGTTTGTAGGCTGCAGGCGTTGAGGTGTTTAGCTGTAAAGGTTTTTTTTTTGATTCGGTCGCGGCTAAGCCTCCAACAACACACCCGAAGCCATCTTCTTTGATCCTCGAACCCCTAAACCTTAAACCTAGACTCCAGATGCCAGACTCATGGACCCCGACCCCTTAGACACCAGAATCTCATCCCAGAGCCCTTACACCCCGGACCCTACCCCTCAATCCCAATGGATACATGAGCCCTCCCCCCCAACACACACCGCAAACCATCAGACACTGACCCCCAAATGCCTTGTTGGCCCCATGACACGATAAATCTCGTAGCATCCAAACTATCCCCAAGGTTTTCAAAAACTTAACCTTAAACCCGAAACACTTAAACCCACTGTAAAGCCCTAAAGCCCTTGCTCGCATCAAAGCCTAAACCCTAAACCCTAAACCGCTCCAGATCGGCGACTACCTCGGCACACCGCTCGGCGAAGTTCGCCTCGAGTTCCGCGCCAACTCCTCGGGCCGGGGCCTTGGCTTAGGGTTTAGAGTTTAGGGTTTAGGGTTTAGGGTTTAGGTTTCAGGGGCTTCGAAAGGTAGGAGAGGTGGGTAGGTTTAGCTAGGGTTTAGGGTTTAGGGTTTGGCTAGGGTTTAGGGTTTAGGGTTTGGCTAGGGTTTAGGGTTTCTGGTCCTCAAGTTCTATGTAGGGTTTCAGGGGCTTCGAAGGGTAGGAGAGGTGGGTAGGTGCCCAAATAGTAGTCCTTATATGAAGTAGGGTTTATATTACCGTTTTGGTTAATGTAGATAGGCCTCCTTCTGAATATTGGTGAGTGTATATTTTGGGTTTTGTGAAGCCAGAAAGTTGGAACATCATTGGGCTCATGCCCTTACAGTAAAGTATAGGGAGCCAGCATGAATCCTCCTGAAACTATGCTCCAACTTTCTGGGGTTCACTATAGGGTTTCAGGGGCTTCGAAAGCTAGGAGAGGTGGGTAGGTGCCCAAATAAGAGTCCTTATAATGTAGGAACCTGATTAAGAAACCCTGGGCCTATAGCCTCAAAATAATCGGGTTCATATACGGAACACTAATAAGGCCCAAGGTTTCTTAATCATGTTCCTACACCTAAACCCTAAACCCCTAAACCCTAAACCCTAAAACCCAAACCCCACATTCCGAAACCCTCGGCCATGAGAGTCCTTATATAAGGGATCCTTCATCCTACCTTTTTCCCGCCTTGTGAGGCCTGCAGGTTTTTGGGCTTTAGGAGTAGGTGCAGAGTGCTTCCTATGTCCAGACTCGGACTCCCAACGGGTTTAGGCTTTGGTTTTTTTTTCCAAGCTTTCGTCGTGGCTGTCATAGATGTACTGTGTGGAGTTAATGGTATGTTTTTGATTTGTTGCGGTTGTCCGTCGTACCTCCTTTTTTCACGGTTTTGGAGCCAGTATCGGCTTTGGAGCTTCGCAGTTTGCTTTTTGTTTGGTTCGGTTGGGGATGTTTACTCCAGTTTTCCGAGGCTTGATGTTCGTGCTTACTTACCCTAAACCCTAAACCGTTTAGGGTTCAAGACGTTTGGGGTTTCAGGGCTTTGAGCTCCGCAAGGACCCGAAGTTTCGGATCCTTAATGCAAGGACCCTAAAGACCCCTTCAATGGGGGCCTCAAAAAGTCTATCATGAAGAAGCTCCCAAAAAGCACGAGACTTGTTGTGAATCCTAAACCGTAAAGAACCTTAAACCACTAAACCCCTAGACTCTAAATTCGTGCGCAGGTAGCGTCAGGCAGGTGAGGTGGCGGCTCAAGAATCGCCGTTAGTGGCCGTACACCCGCAAGCCTTTGGGACGACCCTGGGAAGCTTCAAGACATGAGAGTTTCCGAAGATTGGGGTACCTTGTTTTGGGGTTTTTGGTACTATATTAGGGTCCCCTATTTTCGGAAACTCCCACATGAATGCAAATCTTTCCGCATACCCTGAGAGCCCACACTCAACAGGCGTAAACTCTAAACCCCAGTCAATCAAGACCTATCCCTAGCCCAAGTTTCCCAACCCTAAAGCTCAACCGCACGAGAGACTTGTTGAAGAACGTGTAACTAGTTAGTATTGTAAAACCCATTGCGGATTCCCGCTATCCTGAAGTGTCCTGAGTGCGGCGGATCAATCAGAGGCTGCCGAAATTCAGAAAACCATAAACCAAACTCAATGACTCAAAGACATTTAAAAAATAGGAATCCTTTCACTTTGTCATAGTTGGGTAACATTTTACATTTTTATGGGTACTTAAAGCCAATAAGGAATACAAATTTACATTTTTAATCCTATCCCAACCATGAACTAGCATGGGGTTCCTGGAAGGCAGGGATTTATTAAGGCCCCTATATCATAGAACCCTATTATAGATCCCTTATAGTAACCCTTATATAGACCCCTTTAAAGGAATCCCTTCAGGTTTCAACCCAGGGCTCTACATCTTCGAGTTCAATGGGACGAATCCTATTCGTGCAGCGGTGCTCGCTGGCACGCTTTAGGGCGGCAATGGGGCCACCGAGCATGAAGCTCCCTGAGGGTTTAAGGTTTAGGGCTTAGGGCTTAGAGTTTAGGGTTCAGGGTTTAGAGCTTAGGGCTTCAGGTTTAGGGCTTAGGGTTTTAGGGTTTAGGGCTTAGGGTTTAGGGTATAGGGCCTCTAGCATCTTCTCCCGGGTGCTGAGTAGGGAACGGGGGAATGGATCCCTGTAGTACTCCCTATATAATCCCCATAGTCCATTCCCCCATTCCCTACTAAGAGCCAGACAGTCTTACATCCTTGGGCTTCGAGTGCAGAAGGGCCCCCTAAAGTTGAAGCTCTAAGCCCTGAATGCGTCCTCCTGAGCCTTCCGAAGCCCTCAACTCTGCCGTGGAAAGCCCAGTTTTTGGGGTGCCGGAGGTTAGGACCGAAGAGATGAGAAGAGTTGGTATTGAATTTAGGTTTTAGGCGAAATGGAATACAGGGTCTTGTTTTTTGTTGAAGAGCGGGGGGAGGGGGTTGAGGGAATTTTCGTGTCGTAGGGTTTTAGGTAGCCTGCTGCACACTTCAGAAACGAACGAGATCCTGGAGCATTGCATCAGCCCAGGCTTCTACGGGGCCACGACCTCAAGACATCCGAAAGTTCCTAAGCCTTAATAATAATTAGCGCAGGGTTTTGGGGGCTCCTTACTCTAATTACAGTATAGTGTAATATCACCGAAAACCCTATTCTAATTATTAAGGCCCCTATATCATAGTACCCTTATAGTAGTAGCCCTTATAGTAACCTTACTATAGGACCCTTTTAAAGGAGCCCTTTAAAAGAGCCCTATTCTAACTATTCCATGCACCTCTGGTGTCTTGAACCCTTAAACTCAAAGCCCTCCTAAGCCAGGCGAACCCGCCGGTGCCGACGTCACCCTGCAAATACAAGGCCTCCGGGATCTCTGCTACTACGGTTGATGGACAAAATCCTGCATGACCCTAAGGACCCTAAACTATGGGAATTATGGTATATTCCTTATTATGGGTCATGCAGGATTTTGTCCATCAGCCGTATAGAGGCCTAAATAATTACCTGTACTATAGGGTTTAGGGTTCCTTTAAAGGGGTCTATAGGGGCTGCTATAAGGGCTATGATAAGGATTTTGTGTAGAGGCCTAAATAATTACCAATACTAATTTGGGGTTTCCTTATTACACTTATAGTATAGTCGGCACCAAAACCCTATTCAAATTATTAAGGCCCCTATATTGCCCTTCATCACAGCAACAACAGAGAAAACCACTGCCGGTGCTTGAGGTTTCTGATTATTAGATTTTTTGGCCTAGAGTTTCTGAGTTGGGCTGAGGGTTTAATTTTAGGACGGTTTCTGAGTTGGTTTTGGTGTTTTGTCTGCATTGGGTCCGATAGCATCGCTTCAGACGACCGATCCCAGCGCATCGCTCTTTCTAAGTCTAACTCTAGCAAAGATGACAACAGTCGATAGATGCCGGTCCGCACAGTAACGGTACCGGTACCAGTGAGACAAAATCGTTCTCAAACGAAGGCCGCGGAATGTTTAATGATGGTGAGAATTTACATCTGCGAGAATTCGCCAAGAGCCTTTTTGTAAACACAAACCCTAGAAAGCACCACGAATGCCAACCTACTCGAAACCTGAAAGCCTGAAGCCCTTGAATCTCTCTGTGTGACCCTGCAGCCCAACAGGGGTGCCTCACTTGGTACAGCAAGATGGAGCCCTACAATCCGGTCCTCTACAATCCGCAGGGGGCTCGATGGAACTGCCGATTTCTGTGGGCTTTGCCTCAACATCGGTTTAGGATTTAGGGTAGGGTTTACTGGTATAAGGTCTTCGGGAGGAGACATGCGCGGCAGCGATGAAACTGCAAGTAGAGAGTTATAGGGTGCATATGCGGATGTAAGGCTTGCGCAAAAGAAGGGCAGCTGCAACCCTGCAGCCCGAAAGCAAAGACCACACAATCCTTGTATATGGAGGTCATTCTATAGACACGGTGCTGCTGCCGGGTGCTTAGTGACACCTAAGCCCTAAGCAGGAATCACCCCGAATCAGACCGCAGCCCAATGTCGCTACTAATGCCTGTCTCGGATGGTTCTCCTGAAAGGAACTATACATTAGAGCTTCATGGCTTGAGTACAGGGGTGTATGTATACGGCTGTATGTATGCACGTACATACTATGTATGTACGCATGCATGTGCAAAACCAACTTTACATTCACGTTGAACCTTAACGTCCTAAGCTAAGCACGCAAATGCCAAGCCATACTGCATGCCATTCTGTAGAGCGCTGTATGAGATGTTGCCGCTCCACCAACTCAGGGGTGCCGGGTACTGGACCCACGAGAACCAGCCCTTGAACCAGTGGCAGACGCAGTATGACTACCGCTCCTCCGGCATCGTTTGAGTGAGGGAAGGTTTCCCAAACCCTAAATGGGAGTTTCCGAAAATTAGGAGACCCAAATATAGCACCCTAAATAGTAGGATCCTTATTATAAGGGCCCCAAATAAGGTACCCCTCATTTTCGGAAACCCCCAAATCCCAAGGTTTAAGCCCAAAACTCAGGCAGTAAACCAGTTCTGCTGCCTATTAGGTTCGGGCTTCTCGAAATGTCAGGGTTTAGGGTTTAATCTTGTGGGATTTCAAGGCTTCAGTCGGAAAACCCTAAACCCCAAACCCTCTGCGCCTCTAGGTTGGGACTTCAGAGTCAGGGATTTGCACCTAGGCTTTCCGTTCCCTTCGAGGTCTCTGGGGGTTTCGGGCTTTGGCTTCGAGAAGTTTTGGGCTCAGATCTCTCAGCCCGAAACGAGAGGCCGGAAAAAGCTTACCCAGAGAGCCCAATACCCCTTAATTAAGGAATATGGCTTAAATTATAGAGGCCTTCATCTTATGATTTAAGCCATATTCCTTAATTAAGGGGTATTGGGCTCTCTGAGTAGTACTAGAATGAACCCCTAACCCGTGGACCTGGTAATATATCCCACTGTGGTCCCTGTATATATACTATACTATCGTAAATCCCCGTACCCTAGTATCATTGTCAAGGCCCCCAAAACCCTAAACCCTGGCCCCAAGCCCTGAAGCCCCCTATCTTGCGCCGATGCCTGCACAGGAACCACGATCCCCACCCACCAGATCGCCAATCCAATGAAGATCGCCTCAGTGGCAACTTGGCGCGAAAGCTTCGATGATAAGATTTTCAGTAGGGCTTTAGAGGCTCTGTATCCCTTGGAGAAAGAAGAATTTCGAAAACAGGGTCTGCATGACGTCCTGCCTCGCACCCTTATCGCTCAACCTCGCACCCTTATCGCTCAAGTTGGATTGTCAGGTGTAGGTCTCAGGGCCCACCGAACCGCTCATAAAACGTTTTCGACCCTTACAACACGACTTCTCAAACGGCCCCAATTCTTCTGGGCTGTCAATATAACCCCTTTGTGGGTTAGTATTGACGGTTCGTCAGATACTGTACTCTCAGATTGGCCCTATACGATATGCCCTGACGCGAATTGCCCCTGGACGGAGAATTCTGCAAGAGAAAGCGACCCTATTTCAAAAGCTAGGTCCGAGTTGCCGAGTGCCTCATGCTCATATTTTCATACCCTTAAGAACTACAGATACCTGTAACTAATAGCTAGAGTGCAATCGCTGTAATAGCTATAGCAACTATAGTAAACTGTAAGCTCTTAAGCATAAACTACATTATCGTCAAGACTGACCGGTCGATTCCTGAAAGGTGGTTCGGACTCGGGTCCTGCATGGCTCTCGACTACCTTGCCCAACATGAATCTCAAAACCTCAGTGTTTTCAACTGGGTTTAGGGTTCTGGGCTTTGGGGGTTTAGGTAGGGTTGGGGGGCCCTACTTCGAACTCTACTACGCAGTCACAAAACTACAGCGTCACGCCTTAATCCTGAAGCCCTTAAACCCGTCAAAGCGTACGCAAAGCCTACAAACCCTGTGGGCATTTCTTCAGGTAAACCTTACCCTGGATGATCGTCTTCATTGCGGGCGCGATGATCGACCGTTGCGGCGGAGTGCAGGGGCCCTGAGTTGCCATTTTGGAAACTCCTACTATCCTAGGCAGTAGTAGGGAGACCCCTTAAAGGGGACTTAACCCCAGTTCTGGTTCTCTGAAAAGAGACCTTATTGAGAGGGTCTATATCCCCAAGGGTCCCCCTACTCCTAATTCCTACTATATTATTTCCTATAAGGGTTCCCGTAAGGTGTACCACAAGTGTTCCTGTAAGGGCTAGGATTGGGGTTCCTGTAAGGGTTACCACAAGTGTTCCTCTAAGGGTTAGTACGGTTTCCTACAAGAGTTCAGTCTGAGAATTGAACGCGCTCGACGTATCCTTAAGGTTTCGATATTTTAGGGTGTAGGGTTCTAGGGCTTTGGGCTGTGGGGTTCAGAGTTTTCGGATTTTAGGGTGTAGGGTTCTAGGGCTTTGGGCTGTGGGGTTCAGAGTTTGGCAGGTCGAAGAGCTTTGAGGCTTTGAGGGCTTGTAGAAGGTGAGGCGCTTAGAGTGTACCTGTAGCCCCAAAGCCCTACCTTTTAAGGAACGATATATTAGAAACCATAATAAGGAACCCGAGAAAGGTAGGTCTTTTCGGCTACAGGTAGGGGCTGCGAGCAGAGTCAGGATGAAGATTGCATTGCTTCAGTGCTTCTGAAGTTGCACCAACGACAAGTGAGACACAGTGGAAGCTTTCAAGGCTTTTGGTATCCATGAGGGCCTTCGAGACTGATGACCACTAGATCTCTTGACAGTCTTTGCCTGCTGCCTCCGTGTTTGCAACCAGTTTAGGCAGGGACTACGTCGGTGCCTCGTTCCTAAATCTGCAACCCTAAACCCTTGAGCCTCGATCCAAAACGTTTCCCCTGCTAAGGCGATCGTGATTGGTTTCTCCTTGAACCGGTACCGCGGAAATGTGGATGAGATATTGCACCTTGAGACGAAATGTTTCAGGTCTTCCAAGTTCAGGCTTGAATGTGGCACTATACCCCTAAAGTTGGAAGCTCGGCATAGTCATAAGCTCACTTTCCTCACATGCCGAAAAGGCTCTGTAGGCCGACCAGTGCTAAGCCTAAATAAAAAGGGCCCCTCCGCAGACCCTACATTGTTACATAGTAGGACAAAGGAGCCCTAGCTGAGAAACCTGCGCATGTACCCTGGGTCTTTGATAGCCAAACATGGGAGTTTCCGAAAATAGGGGACCTTATTGTAGTACCCTAAAACCACTGCCACCAGCGCTAGCACAACTGGCAGCAGCCGCAATAGAGACAGCTGCACATTGGCTTGCAGGCAACTTCCGCTGAACTGCCGCAGAAGGCTGATGATGATGGGGCGTGCACGGTGTCGTGATTCGATGCACCCAGACTCCCACATCATTGCACGCATTGCCGTGCTCCAGGTCCACCTATCCAAGTATCCAAAGCCAGAGTGTTTGACACTGCTGCAATGCTCGGCAGGGTTTCACTCTGAAATGACTGACTCATCACAGTGGCCAGCTTTTTATAAGGACCCCAAAATAAGGTACCCCTAATTTTCGGAAACTCCCATATGGGCCCTAAAAATGAGGATCTTGTTGGTACTGGGGTCCCTTAGGTTCTAAATCTCCCAAAGCTACATTGTACGTAAACTCTGGAGCCCAAGACCTCAAAAGCCTGAAACCCCGAAGCGCAAGACAAGAAACCTAAAGCCCCAGAGCCTACACCATCACCCTAAACCCTACGCATGAAACCCTAATGCCTAAACCCTTACGCCCAGCGAAACTAAAAGCCTGAATAGTTATCAGTATTCTTCCTCGGGGTGCAGTTTAATGTATCCCAAAACCCGATGTTGATTACTGAGGCTCCTATAGTAGACCCCCCCCAAAAAAAAAACCCACCCCTTATAGAATCCTGAGAAGGAATCCCCATAAAGGAACCTTGTACCTAGCTATGAAGGCCCCTGTATTAACTAGCAGCTCCTTGTTCTACATCTCCGGGGCCCCATTCCTTCACAGTCAGTGTTGGGGCATATCATGGTATATACAATTCTATTCAATGTAGGGTTGAAGGTGTAGGGGTCTGGCTGTATGTCGGGAGTATCAGGGACGTTATGGCTATATATTGCTATATAGCCGTTTTGCGGGGCTGCTGTGGTGAAATGCTTGCACGGTCAACTCTAAACTCTGCATCCTCAACGTCCGAAGCTAAAGCTGAAGGCCCGAAAACAATACTAGCCGAACACAGCCCAAAACCTGTAACCGCACTGTAGCCCTAATATGTGCAGGTTTATTTCTGGACTCTGCGACCGTGAACCCTACCCTAAGCCTCCTAAACCCCCAACCCTAAACCCTGAACCCTAAACCCTCAACCCTAAACACTGAGCCCTAAACCCTGAACCCTAAACCTTGAACCCTAAACCCTCAACCCTTAACCCTGAAGCCTAAACCCCCTGAACCCTGAACCCTAAACCCTGAACCCCTGATGATCCGCGAACATGTGTATCACCCGGCACGACTACCCTTGGCCCATTTTGGGATGAATTCAACAAATGTTCAAAGATTTGCAAAGCAGACAGTGCCAAGTTTCTTCCTCGCCATGCAATCGAGCAAGCTGCTGAACACGGTTTCAGCAACAAGCACAGGAACTCAAATCTGCACAATTCATTCGAAAGAGTTGATGCAGGAGATGAACGCTCGCAAATGTGCAGCCTTTGCGATGTGCTAAAAGCACTGAAAGCTGAATTGAGCACAGAGAGGTTTGCCATGTTATTGGAGGTACTCAAAAAGATGGGCAGAGGTTTCACTCTTCCTGGAGCTACAAATTTCATACTTTGGGCTGCGGGAGGGTCCTTGCAGCTCAAGGCTGCCCGCTATTTCGCAGGGTTGACTGGTGGAACCAACATACTTGGCTCAAAGCGACAACAACTTGAAGAAGCACTGTCTTCGTGGACCAAAGCAGTATTGAGGACTGGAGTGTCACCCATCGGGAGTTGCAAGTCAGGCAGGGCTCGAGCCGCCTTGGCATACCCGATACGTGCCCGAGGACGCAGTTCTTATACTTCAGATGTATCAAAAGAGATTCTCCATCGTGCGGGGAGGAAAGAACTGCGACTACCACATGTGGATTGGCATTCTGGTGTCACTGCTTTCGAAGATATGTTTCGTGAAGAATGCGACGCATACATGCGTACCATCCAGCCGTTCGTGAAGAATGTGCAGAAGGATACATTGCGAGACTTTCAATCAAAGTTCATCACATGGGGTGCGGACGGCAGCGCACCTGGTCACAGAGTTGGGATTTACCCAATGCGAGATGAGGAAGCACAGATGCATGGCACATGGGATGTCGACGAGTACGCTCTACAGCAAGGTGAACAAATGCGAAAGATCAGCAGTGACACGTCGAAATACCTTGCTATGTCGTCAATGGATCCTGGACATGCAGTCAACTATCGTGAGAATGTTGATCCGAAGATCCATGTGTTCAGTGCCGAGAAGCTGGAATTGCAGAAAGGTCGCTTCTTGCTAGCAGCCTTTCTTGAGCATTACATCATTCAGGTGCACTGTCTCGGAGACGCAGAAGTCAAGTTATCTGAGATGGGGTTTGGAGTTCCATCAGAACCATTCAGGCATTTACAAATGCGTGCTGACATATATATTACGTGATTGCCAACGTGCTGATCAGTATATGGAGGCCCGTGATTGGCCGGATTTCAATGCGCTCCACTCCCTTATCTTCTGGCAGATAATAGATGATGTATGGGGCCAGTACGCCAATACCGATGCTGACCCGGAAACTCGACAAGATTGGCTTCGATCTGTGAAATGGATTGCTAACTCATGGCTTGACGCCAGATGGCATGTTGGGTCATTGTTCAGAAAACATGGCTTCAACAAGGACACGCCAATCGAAAAGGTGCTTGAAGTACTTGCTGAAGCGGAGTCGGACTGGGATGCTGGAAACATAGGATGCAGCCACGCTTCACCTGACGAGGTAGAAGAGTGTGAGGAGTACATCAGTATTCTGCAAGGCCTAATGTCTGGTGAGAGAGGAACTGGTTTTCACAATGGAATGTGCAACAAGATTTACACACGAGTTGCCTCTCGTTACGCTCAGCAGTATAGCCTCAAGCATGAGAAAGAGAAGAAACACCATTCCAGTGGTGACGACGCAGTGTTAGTTTGGCGCAACTTACTTGATGCAATTGCAAACGTCGTTGGGGCCTATGCCACAGGCCAGGTATTCAAGCCGATGGCGCAATTGCTGGAACAGCGACAGACTGAGTTCTTGAGGATCAGGGACTGTGATCTCGGTGCCTGTGGATACGCTGGACGACTGTTGGGATCTGCTGTGTTGCATGACGTGAACAAGCCTTCTGACGTCGGTGTGACTGACATATCGAAAGCAAGAGCACGCACAGCGGAGGAGCTTATTCGAAAGCATTATTCACCAGCTGCAGCTCGTGCCATAGTACGGTCAACATGTTCATATTGGCGTAAACCAATTGGGCCAGATGGAAAGCGTCTTGACATCAGCTCAGCATTGTTCTGTGGGAAAGCAGCAGCTGGTGGAGTGTCGCATCTGATGGAAACAACCCTGTTGCCATGCTTACAGGAGAAGAAAGTGGCCAAGACATCTGTGACACCGCGAGTGAACAAACGCAATATCGCCAACATGCCTGATGCGCTGGCAACAAGCTATGTGAACACGATACTGGAACAATGTCCTGTGTCGTCGGCCAATGCGATCTTACCACTCAAGAGGACAATGATTGCATCGACGCACGAGTCTTTGGTGGGATCAAAGTTGCCAAAGGCAAGTCGGATGTTCAGTGTTCGTGAGGCAGCGCAGGTTGCTAAGGTTAAGGCAACTGGTGTTAAAGAACAGATGGAGCAACTACATCGCAAGGTGAAAAAGATAAGTGCGAGGTCGTCTTCATCAAGACATGTCAGCCGTGATGCGTTGACCAACGAGTTCAGTGCTCAACAGAGAACGTGTGCCCGGATGCAGTACCAGAAGCAAGTGGCAGAAGGGGATGCTATCAATGGTTACTGCAATATCGTGGCAGCTGGTGACAGTGACATTTGGTTGTACGCACCAGCGGGGTGGCGCAAGTTGGAAGATGTGACCGTGATTGCCGCACTTCCAGAATTCTGCTTTGACCAGATCGAGCTACGACGGTCAAGGTGTTAGAGCGTAACGTGGTCAGATACTCAGCCACAGGTTCATGCTTGCATGGCTTGCATTACCTCACATGTCCTGAATTGACAGTGGGGCGGCGTATCCCGATGGTAACAACAATGGCCAAGGCGTACATGGACATGCTGAACATAGACAACTTGATGTGTGTCTCATGTATGGTGGATGTCAACGAAGTGGCTGCTGATCTTCATTTGCAAGGAGTGGAGATGTCAGAAAGCATGAGACAAGAAGTGGCTGACCACAACGCTTACATATCGAGCAGTCTCGAGAAGATCATCTTATTGGTGAATAGAGCTCAAGTGTCAGCATGCCAACTCCCCATGTATGTGGGTGACTTGGATGAGGAACCAATCAAGATGCCGGAGTTCGAGGCTGAGCTGAGGACTGTCCTACATGAGGAGGATGGTCATATGATATCCAGGCGGATGACTCAGTCAATGTTTGAAAGAGATTGGAGACAATGGACAAAGGACAATCCGGCTCTGCGTGTGCTTGGTGTCTCCGGTTACCGCTCGGCAATTGGTGGAAGTTGGAAAGACATGATCACCGCGTTGGGAACGGTAGCCCCAGCTCCACTGTCAATGAGCGTGTTGACACACGGCGATGGAGAGCTCACGACCAAACACATCTTGCAGTTGGGACTACGGCAGCTATCATTCCCTGTGGCGACGATGTTTGATGATGTGGCTGCCAAAGTCGTTTGGAGGGTGACGAAGACATATGTCACTGACTTACTGTCATATAGGACAGAGCTGGCGCAAGACCCAAACGTGGTCGCAGCGCTATGGGCACAAGCTGAGTGCTGCGCAATAATGACAGCACTGCGCTTATAGGTATCGTCATGGTATCTGCAACGTGAAGTAACCTACTGTTACATCACTGTAATTAATACGCATGTAGTATAACGAATGGACAGGTACCGTGATGGTTCTAATGCAGATTCGATAGTCTGCATAAAGAAAAAGACTAACGATCTTGAGTATGCGGACGACACGTTATTAATGGGAGTGACCAAACCGCAGCTACAGAGCATGTTAGAATCGCTCGAAGACATAGCACTAGAGTATGGCATGAAGCTGAACAACACGAAAACGGAATTGTTGAGCCACCCACGAGCTGACCACACCGCCCTTAGTTTTAGGGATGGGACTAACCTTCCCAACGTGACCACGGTCAAGTACTTGGGCACCATGATTAGCTGGACAAATCCTTTTGAAACCTCTTTTTACCACCGGCTAGGACTGGCTGAAGAGGCTTACAAGAAGTTACGGCTAATCTGGAACAGTTCCTTATCCAGGAAAGAAAAAGTTAAAATCTTTGAGGCCACTTTTACTAGTGTACTGCTATATGGACTGGACTCGCTCACACTTACCCCCAAGCAGTTACACCGCATTGATGGACAGTACTTCCGATTCCTCCGCAGAGCTATAGGGATTAAGGCCTCGTTTTACTCTCGAATCCCCAATCGTGAAGTATGGACGCAAGCCCTGAAACCAACTGTTGCCTTCACAAACCCTGCCATACCGCCAATACCAGCATTTCGTGAGAGTCCTACAACAAAACATGGAAGAACCCACCCACAACGTCCTATTCGGCTCCGTTTTCAGAGATAGGATCATTCTGAAGGGTCGAAGACGGGGGTAGCAGATGCTTCACAAGTTATAAGCCGGACCACACCGCCCTTCATAACAGATACCTACAGATCGCCAAGCTGGTGAGAAGCCTTTCTTTTGAGATGGCGCCTAAGCGCGCGTTCACAGAGCGCGCATGGCCCTAGCAAAAAAACCCTGACCCTAAACCCTGAACCCTGCACCCTAAACCCTGCACATGAGCCCTAAACCCTGAACCCTGAGCCCTAAACCCTGAACCCTAAACCCTGAACGCTAAACCCTAAACCCCCTCCTAAACCCTTAACCCGAAGCCTCCTGCCCACGCCCAAAGGCACATTCGAGCACCCATCGGCTGGCTCTTCGACTCGGACTGCACTGTCTGGACAGCGCCGGAAGAGGCGAGACGGGCTCGAGATTTCAGCCTTTTCAGTAATCCTTATATTAGGCCTAAGTTTTGTTTGGGGGTTGGGGTGCACAGAGCCTCCAAAATCCCTTAATTATGGAATATACCTTAAATTATAGTAGGATCCCTAATATGATTTAAGGTATATTCCTTATTTACGGGGTTTTGGAAGCTCTGGGTGTACGGCTTCATTAGGGATGTAGGGCTCCGCAGACTCACGGTTCGATTTCTGGGTTGGGCTGAAGCTCAAGAGTTGGACTTTGGTGTGGTGGACCACGGTTTAGGGTTTAGGGTTGAGGGTTCAGGGTTTAGGGTTTAGGGTTTAGGGCTTATTAAAAACATCTTGCAGCAAATACAGTAGGGGTCATTGGGAAGCGACCCTGAAACAGTGGATATTGAATCAAGCCGAAGATTGAGAGCCATGTAAACGTGTCGTACGGTTGATGATATAAATCCTGCATTACCTTAAGGACCCTAGACTATGGGAGTTATGGTATATTCCGTATTATGGGTAATGCAGGATTTATATCATCAACCGTATGAAGCCCCGTTCACCCTCAACTTCGAACCCCCAGGTCTATCCGCCACCGGCCGAAATGCCTCTCTCCGAGCTTTTGGCATGGTGGGTTCGAGGGCTTCGGGCTTTCCAGCACCTTCCAGGTGCCCTTTAAAGGAGCCCTTGTGGTCCTTAATGGTGGGTGTTTAACCCTAAACCCTAAACCTTGAACCGCTAAAAGGAATAATAGAGGGGAGTTGGGGGTTCGGGCTTTCAGTGCTGGGTTCAGCTTTGCCCAACGGGTTTGGGATTAGGCGTTCAGGCCACCCGCTGAATTTCGAATTCTGCCCGGCGACCTCGCTAGTGTACTAGGTATGAAGAGTTTAGGCTTCAGGCAAGAAGGTTTAGTGTCGTAGGCGTGAAGGTTTCAGGTTTTGGATGCTGCAGTACAGGGGCCCAAGGTTCAGCTTTTAAGGGTGCAAGCTTCATATTTTTAAGTTTAGTGGTTTCTGGGTCTGGGCTTCTGTGGTCTTAGGGTTCAAGTTGTGTTGAAGATTTGGCGTGTAGTGCTTTCGAGTGCAGGCTTCTGGTTTCGAGTGCAGGCTTCTGGGTTTAGGGTGTTGAGTCCTTACATCGGGCCTGAAGCATTCCCTCATCACAGGGGCCTCTGTACCATCCCTGTGCTTACCGGTTTACGGTTTAGGGTAACTTACAGGTTCATATTCAAATATAGGGGCCTTGATAGTTACCTATACTATTTTGGGCGCCCCTTATTATAGTTATAGTATGACATACCCCAAAACCTTATTGAAATTATTAAGGCCCCTACATGTAAGTGCTACAGAGGCCCTGCACCCGGAACTACTTAGTAGTGTGCTTGCACCCGGAGGGGTTGTAATCCCTCGGCAGGGAGACTGCAGTAGGTTATTCCTCACCTCCGTTTGGGTGGTTGTCAAAATTAGGGTCCCTGTTTGGGCACCCTAAATAATAGGTGCCGTATTATGTTCAGGACCCAAAAATGGACCCTAATTTTGACAACCACCCGTTTAGCCGCAGAAGCAGATTCGACGAAACCTTGTTCTCGGGAATGTAGACTTTTTCATTGCAGACTCCGTCGGTCTGCCAGAAAGTACCCAGAGAGCCCAATACCCCTTAACTAAGGAATATAGATAAATCATAGCATGAAGCCGTATGTAATTTAAGCCATATCCCTAAATTAAGGGCTATTGGGCTCTCTGGGTAACCTCCAGTCAAGCCCGCTTGGTCGAAACTCTATCCTAGTAGTAGAGTAGGTAACCTTTAATCTTTTGGGGTAGTATAATCCCTATATAATCCTTATATTTATGAAAAAGGTTAACCTTTGGTTCCCCATGCAATGATACCCGACAAGTAGGTCTATGAGATTCATGGAGCTCCTCAGAGAGCCCAATACCCCTTAATTAAGGAATATAGCTTAAATCATAATATGAAACCCTATATAATTTAAGCCATATTCATTAATTAAGGGGTATTGGGCTCTCTGGGTCCTCAAGTTAAAGCAAGCGCTGAACCCTAAGCTCCTGGAGCACGCAACAACCGAAAGCCCTGGTTAATAAAGTCGGAAACCCGGAAGCCGCAAACCGTTCCAGAAAAGAACCCAGGGTTTAGGGTTTAGGGTTTAGGGTTTTAGGAACCTGAGGCAGTTCTTCAAAAACCGTTTCTTCCTGATCCCCAAACCTCTCGAGTCTAGGCCAGCCGCGATTGCGCTGCTGAACAACACCCCCGAGTTGCCCGAAGCCTCAGATGCCTTACCCAGAGAGCCCAATTCCCCTTAAATTATATAGGGCTTCATATTATGATTTCAGCTATATTCCTTAATTAAGGGGTATTGGGCTCTCTGGGTAGATCAGCGGAGTCAGCGGTGTTTGCTATCTTGCAAGGGACCACCAGGACCGCCGGGGCTAAACATAGAAGACCACTGGTGGCTTAATACGGGCTTCCTAAAAACTTAGTTGGGGCTGAAGTCGGGACGAGAAGCCCCGAAGGTACCTTCCAATAAAAAAGGATAGTTAGGGCCGGAGAGAGGATAGTTGGGAATCTAGAGTCTAGGGAGGTTTCATGATGGAGGCGAGGGGCTTAGCAAGTGTGAAGCTTTAAACAATGAACCTCACATCGTAAATCCTGAGGCTCCAGGCCTCAAGCCCTACAGGGTCAAATGCATTCTCAAACCCGGATCCCCGAATACACAGCGGCCAAAAGACTACATCACATCCTTAAGCCCAGTTTGAAGCACAGGGACAGCAGGTCATAGTTGTGTTTTCACTATCCAAAGTGGGTGCAGACCCACTCGTAGTAGCTGTAGCCCACTAACGACCTGCTTTGCAAGTCGCCCGATCCACCCAGAACGCACCGCAACGTAAGATTTGTTGCGTACACCCCTGGCGGCGTGGCTTGTTTGTCATGAGCGCAAGTCTCGCACCTACCTCCGCTATACAAGGCTAGTGCCTGCTCGAACGATGTGGACGATGATTGATATGACTAATATGAGTTTGAGGGTGATGGGCGTCGACGAAAAATGAAATTGGTGATGACGATGGTGGCGGTGGTGCTGACGACGATTATGACGATCTTGATGCTGGTGTTGGAGTTGATGCACTTGAGTGCTCTGGTGGCGATGGCCATGTAGGAGCATAGGATGGTTGTGCAGATGGCAATGACAATGAGGATGGTCGAGCCTTGCTGTTGTTGTGGCAAACCTAGTTTGTGTCGTCACTGATGCTGGGATCAATCGTGCTCGCGGGTGTCGGCGCCTCCCTAAACCCTACACCCTGAGCCCTAAATCGTGCTGTCGTTTTGTGAACTTCCGATGCTTGCCGACTTTTGGGGACCAGGCCTGTTTATCCGTGGCCAAACTCCGCGACGATCCTTTCATGCCGAGGGGACGGACACCAGGCAGGTCGTTGGCTTCCGGGCGTGATCCCTAAATCCTAAATTCCTAGAGCCTAAGCCCTGAACCGGTGATACAGGGTTGGGCCAGATATCCGTGCCCACTTGCATGGTTTGGATGGAGTGAGGTTCCGGTTAAATCCTGAAGACGAATACCTAAGTGCTGTCCAGGTTTCTGGTGGGATTCTTTCCGGGCTTTCAAAGGTCCGCTGGGTTAGGCGGACTGAGGATCAGGGATGCTTCTTCGCAGATTCTGGGGAGCATTCAGAGGTAAAGAACAGCAGAGAGCCCTCTGAGCTTTGTGAAGGCTTGTAACGGCTTGTAGATGTGAAGCAAGACCACAAGCGACCTTGTGAAAAACTGTGAACCTTCATGTTAAAGCCTACCGCAACCGAGAAACGCACTCTCTCCAGGCTTTGCTGACAGTCCGGCGTGGGCTGAGGGAGCAAAGGCTTACTGAAGAGTGTCTTCATCTTCGTCAGGGCTATAGATTGAAATGGCTAGAAAGTATATTGGTGTAATTAGGCTCTAGCTTGAGGACCATGGGACGTAGTAAGTTGGATACAAGTAGGTTGAGTCTATACCCGGAGGGTCCATATACACTACTATTATGGAATTAGGCCCTAAAAGACCATCCCCACTATGGTGTTGGGGACTTAACTCCTTTTTGTTGTAGTGTATATGGACCCTCTGGGATACGGCCACGAAGCCTTTGACCGGCCCATGTCGGATTGACCATACGCGGTGAACGAGCGTAGGGTTTAGGTTGCGTGCCGCCCGACTTTGAGTTCTGTTCCAACCAGGAGAGTATGGTTAATTCCGGTCTTAGTAGCTGAGTGGATACACTTTGCACTTTTTGGGATAATACTACCCACTATAAAACGAAAAGTGTACACTTTTTGGGGCTTATGAACTCAGCAACTAAGGGAGAGTATGGTTAATTCCGGGTTGCTGTCTACCAAAACCGTTTGCAAGCATCAGCATTTCTGATCTTGTTGGTGGGTTGCCTAAACCCTAAACCCTAAACCCCTAAACCCTAAAAACTAGTCAGTGTTTGCATAGACAGCGAGGTGGAGAGTCAGATGGAGAGACACATATTTATGACACGTGTGCATTGAGATATCGTTTCTTCATACACGCCAAGTAGTCGAGCAAGTGCCTTTGTCGAGCGTGTCATGATTGACAACGTGGTGCTGTTAGCAGGCCCCTGAATCCAAATTGGCTATGTCCAGCAAAAACCAACAAGCTCTAAATCCCCGAAACCCGAAACCCTGAACTGCAAACCCTGAACTCTAAACCCTCCGAGTACGAAACCCTCAAGTCTCTGATCCCATGTCCTGACTCCTAGCCCTGGCGTGCCTTTTCTGTGATGTTCCTCAAAGCTACACACTAAGTCCTTTCGTAAAAGCTAGAGCAGCCGGTGAACTCAGAAAGCCCAGAACTGGAATAAACAGCAGATCTGATCTGTCCAATATGTACATTCGCGTAGATACGGATCAGGTATGTAGTATAGATGCAGATGTAGACGGAGTTTGAGACGGAGGTGTAGATGTAGATTTAGATGTCTACGTGTATGCACACACGCACGCATGCACACAGACATGTGGGTTCTCGCTCGCAGGGTCTACCTCTTCCGCATTGAAATCAAGCAGAATCCGGTCGGGTACTCGAAGCTCCATACGCTTGTTTAACGTTTTTGGTCGAGGGATTGGGATGTTAGGCTGAGGCTTTGCTTTTGGAATCGGGAACTTTGCAAGCAATCGGGCTCGAGTGAAGTTGAAAAAGCCTGTAGCCCCGTTCGAGGTATCGGAATTCCCAAATGCAACCCATTGCTGCAGGTAGTTGGAGGTTAGGTCGTTGAGTTTCTGGTTGGAGGTCCATGGACATGGACCCAGAGCCCCACACCGTAACATAGCGGCTTGAAGAATTAGAATAGGCTGCAGGGGTGCAGCATCGTATACTTGTACAGTTTGCTTTCCCTTCGAGGGCATCGGGATGAGGCATTTTCCCTTTCTCTGTCTGACAGCTACTGCAAGCCCCGAAAGACCCGCCTGAAGTAGGCTTTCGTCCAGATTTCGGCTTAGGGACCGGCGCAAGCAACATACAAGCCTGAATAGCTACTCAGGATTACTACCCCTTCGGGCTTTCTAACAAAGATACATAAACCCCTTGATTGTTGAGGCCCCTAAACCCTCAACCCTGAGCTTGAAACCCTACTCTAGGTAAAGGCCGTGCAATGAAGAACTCTAAACCCTCAGCCCTTTACTCCCTGAGCCTCGGTGGCCTAGAGAATCTGAGAAGCCAGGCTTCGAGACTAGTCCGTTGGGGTATTTGGGTTTTGCGGTTGAATGCTATTTTGGTTTCAGTGTTTAGACTGTAAGGATTGTTGTAGGGTTTTCTGGGGTTGAGTGTTTAGGGCTTTACAAAAGCTTTCAGGGTTTAGGGCTTTTGGCTTTTAGGGTTTAGGCCTTTCAGTTTTGGGTTCTGGGCTTCAGGGCTTGGATTTAGGGTTTAGGGTTTTAGGGTTTAGGGTTTAGGGTTTAGGCTTTAGGGTTTAGGGTTTCTTGGAGGGTTTGGGGAATTGCGGACTACTTCCGGGTTTAAGTTTCAGGTTCAGGGGCTTCAGGGTGTCAGGACTGGGGTTTGGACGCGTGGCTAATTTTGAGGCTTTGAGTTTGGGCATTGGGCATTGAGTTCTAGAGTTTTCGATGTCAGGATATGAGGATTTCTGCTTTTGAAGGTGCAGGGTCGATTTTGCAGTAAACCCTAAACCCTAAACCCTAAACCCTAAAACCCTAAACCCTAAAGCCTAAACCCTAAAACCCTAAACCCTAAAGCCTAAACCCTAAACCCTAAACCGCAGGAGCCGAAGATGCAAACAGAACAGGCGCCCTGATCCCGATCGCCAACCTCAAACCTCCCTAAACCATAAACATGGGGGGGGTTTCCGAAAACTAGGTACCTTAGGGTCCCTTTAAAGGGTTACTATAAGGGATCTATAAGGGTTCTATAATGGGGATGATGGTAGGGAGTTTCCGAAAATTAGGGGTACCCTATTTGGGGGTCCTTATAGTAAGGATCCTACTATTTATGGTACTATATTAGTGTCCCCTATTTTAACTCCCACATAGACCTAAAACCCCAACCACAAACGAAATCCTTAAACCGACATGTCTGGGTAGTTCTCTAAATTAGGGTCCCTTTTTGGGTCCCCGGAGTACCCTTGAAGGAACCCTTCAACCCTAAACCCTGACCCCAAGCCCATGGAGGCCACCACGCCGATCAGCAATACCTGGTCATTGACTTTCGGCGATGAGTCCTCTGGCGCCATGCCGGGATTCCCCGTGCGGGGACTCGGGGGGGGCGCGGGTGTGGGAGTGGATGCAACAATCATAGCAATAATAACAAGAGACAGAAATCTTAAAATGAAAGACTTTTTGACGAACAGTCAGGGCAAAGCACGGTGTTTAAGAAGCAAGTCTATCGTGAATACCTATGAGACGGACAGCCGTCAAGCTTCAGCGCACCACCTAGGTGTGGACCTTCCCTGGCGTACGAATTGAGCCGGCGTGGATCCGAGAGTCAGGGTGTAAAGGTTCCTTTCCGGATCTATAAAGTTTGCCTATGAAGGGCATGTGGCTTCTGTGAGACTTGTTGAGGGGTTTCGGATCTAGGGCATTTAAGCACGGTGTACGGTTTGGTTTTAGTTCGCCCGTTTGTTGGTTCAAGGCTCTTCCGCATAACTCTTCTTCCTGTTAGGGTTTTGGGTGCAACGGGTTGAGGCTTTCAGCCGTTCGGCATTTGGGCGTTTAGGGTTCGATCGCTGTTATCAGGGTATGCTGCTGGCTTGAGTAAGGGTGCTATACTGCTATTCTGGTTTCATAAGGTTTTTGTACGGTTTCCTAAGGGTATTCACGAGGATTCGTACGATCTTATAGAGTCGTAGAGGGTGTTTATGAGGGTGTTTACGAGTTTATGAAGCACCAAGTTGCAGGTCCATTCGCCCTGCTTGGGGCCACGGGTCCAAATGATCTAGAAATTCAGTATTGGGGTTGTGAGTAGTCGTTCGGTTTAGGGTTTAGGGTTTAGGGTTTAGTATCTTGCTTGGAGGTCAGTGACTCTTGGCCCGTGGATTGCGTGAATAGTGCGATAAGAAGAGCCACGGTTACCCCACTGCTGTTACTTGCAACCCCCAAGGCCTAATGTCGCCCCCAACCCTAAAACCCCAGGCCCTTTAAACCCCTAATTAAGCCCTTAACCATCCTAAGCCATCTTGAGCCATCCTAAACCCTGATATACCCTAAATTTCCCTTACTGTAAGTCAAAGAAACCCTAAACCCTAAACCCTAGATCCTAAAACCCTAAACCCTAAGCCCTAAACCCTAAACCCTAAACCCAAATCCTAAACCCTAAACTATAAACCCAAAATCCTAAATCCTAAGCCCTACGCAACCTTGACTCCAGACCTACGCCTTCAACTCCGAGGTTCTTCTGGCCTGGACGAACAAGTCGAACCCAGTTTCCATGCCGGTCGCCATCTTCTTCGAAACGACGAATCTGGGCTTTTGAGTACCATACTTTAATACTTTTTCCTTAAAGGAACCATTATGAAATTAAACCCTAAACCATAAACCCTAAACCCTTTTGTCTCCCTGGTTACTTAAAAGCCCAGGAATTGGCTCTACTACTACGTCCCCGGCTCGGTTTCCAGTCAGTGATGGGCCTTTCGGGTTGAGGGTTTTGGGGTTTTAGGGTCTGTTTTGGTTCAGGATAAGGGGTGAGGGTTTGGGGTTTAGGGTCTGTTTTGGTTCAGGATAAGGGGTGAGGGTTTGGGGTTTAGGGTCTATTTTGGTTCAGGATAAGGGGTGAGGGTTTAGGGTTTAGGGTCTATTTTGGTTCAGGATAAGGGGTGAGGGTTTGGGGTTTAGGGTTTATTTAGGGTTCAGGGTAGGGGTTGGCTGGTTCCTGGAAAGCATTTTCATTATTCACTTTGCATCCTTATTCTGGTAGCTCTGCGGTCTCTAGCAAGAACCTACGGAAGCTTGATGCAAGAAGTGCTCGAAGTTTGGGATCCCGATCTTCGGCAGCTGGAGCCCGTTGTCGCCAAGCATGGGAACTTCACTACGACGGAGGATCATAAGGATCAACCCTCAGTAAGAGAAAACCAACAGACATACGGACACACACAGACAGACAGCCAGGCAGGCAGGCAGACAGACAGCCAGACAGCCAGACAGCCAGACAGCCAGACAGCCAGACAGCCAGACAGCCAGACAGGCAGACAGGCAGACAGTCAGACAGGCAGACAAGCAGACAGGCAGACAGGCAGACAGGCAGACAGGCAGACAGGCAGCCAGGCAGACAGGCAGACAGGCAGACAGGCAGACAGGCAGACAGGCAGACAGGCAGACGGGCAGACAGACACAGACACAGACACAGACACAGACCCAGACCCAGACCCAGAGGCAGAGGCAGAGGCAGAGGCAGAGAGGCAGAGAGGCAGAGAGGCAGAGAGGGAGAGAGGGAGAGAGGGAGAGAGGGAGAGAGGGAGAGAGGCAGAGAGGGAGAGAGGGAGAGAGNACAGAGAGACAGAGAGACAGAGAGACAGAGAGACAGAGAGACAGAGAGACAGAGAGACAGAGAGACAGAGAGACAGAGAGACAGAGAGACAGAGACACACACACACAGAGACAGACACACACAGAGACAGACACACACAGAGACAGACACACACAGAGACAGACACAGAGACACACACAGAGACACACACAGAGACACACACAGAGACACACACAGAGACACACACAGAGACACACACAGAGACACACACAGAGACACACACAGAGACACACACAGAGACACACACAGAGACACACACAGAGACACACACAGAGACACACACAGAGACACACACAGAGACACACACAGACACACACACACACAGACACACACAGACACACACACACACACGCACCCACACACACACACACACGCAGAGACACACACACACACACGCAGAGACACACACACACACACGCAGAGACACACACACACACGCAGAGACACACACACACACGCAGAGACACACACACACACACGCAGAGACACACACACACACAGACAGAGACACACACACACACAAACACAAACACAAACACAACACAAACACAAACACAAACGCGAGCGCAAACACAAACACAAACACAAACACAAACACAAACACAAACACAAACACAAACCACAAGCACAACCACAAGCACAAGCACAAACACAAACACAAACACAAACACAAACACAAAGACAAAGACAAAGACAAAGACAAAGACAAAGACAAAGACAAAGACAAAGACAACGACAAAGACAAAGACAAAGACAAAGACAAAGACAAAGACAAAGACAAAGACAAACACAAACACAAATACAAACACAAACACAAACACAAACACACACACACACACACACACGCACACACACACACACAGGAAGATGCTTGGGGAGGGGGCAGGGTTTGTTTGTCTGTGTAGGACGTGAGGCTCTGGCCCACTGTCTCGGAGCTTGGCTGTGCTTACCTACCTCTTCAATCCTCAGAAACTACCATAGGGGCCTTAATCACTACCTATAGTATTTGGGGGTTCCTATTATAAATATAGTATAGTGGGCCCCAAAACCCTATTCTAATTATTAAGGCCCCTATATTACTTGATTTTCTCTCTCTCTCTCTCTCTCCCTCTCTCTCTCTCTCTCTTGATTGTTCAAGAGGAGTCCCCAACCAGGCTGAACCACCGCAGCGGATGGGTAAGTTTGGAGTAGCTTGTTTTTTTGTGTGTGTCTTTCGATGCCTGACCTTGGCCTGATCTTTTGCTTGAAAACCTTGATTTCCCTTTGAATCTCAATGCCCCTAAACACTAAGCCCTAGTAAATGTTGCAGATGGTCAAGAGGAGTGAGATAGGGCATGTCAACCACCAATAAAGCAGCCAGAAACCCTAAACCCTAAACCCTACACCCTAAACTCTACACCCTAAACCTTAAACCCTATGCTCTAAACCCTAGACCCTAAACCCTGAACTCTAAACCCTACACCCTCAACCCTAAACCCTCAACCCTGAAGCCGAACCGGCTAAGTGAACGACCTCTGGGCCCAGAACCCGGTGACCACGCCCCTGACGGACCTTCCTCCGATCCTGCGCATCGTGATGCCGGCACAGTGCGTGGCCCAGACAGACCGGCTCTTCAAACACCATGGGTTTAGGGGCTTCGGGTTTGGGGTTTGGGGGTTTGGGGTTTATAAGGCTTAGGGATGGTTTATCTGAAATCTGGCAAGCTTAGGTGTTCTTTGTACAGAGATGCCCTGGAAAAAGGTAGGATTCTGTGGGTTAGGGTAGGCGTTTGAAATCGCTTGAGGGTTGGAAGGTCTGGGGGTTCGGGGTTTACGGGTGCAGGGTTCAAAAGTTTCTAGGGTTTGCTCAGATCAACAAACTAACCTGCTATACTAACTCGCGTCCTTAACCCCCGGTTATGTGCATATGTTGACCATGATTGCAAGCGTTTCCGTGACTTGGTAGGCCTTGGCATTGCTTCCTTCTTCGTGATTGGCTCGGCTTGGCTTGCAGCTGTATCGGGTCCCGTTATGGGTTTTGCGTTTCAGGAGTCATGCAAGGCTTGTTTGAAGTCACGGCCAGTAGTAGTACATCAATGCAGAGGCTCCGAAACTGACCTTAGTTTAGAACAGCCCCATGTCGCATCGAGAACTGTTGATGTCATGTCGAACGCCACTAAGAGGTCACTTTTACGTTGCACCCAAGTCTTAGAGGCACGAGCCGCCACCCATCTGCTTGAGGAGGGATCACATCTGCTCCGACTGCAAACGACAGAATTGCTCCTCCTCCTGCTGCTGCTGCTGGTGCCCCTGCTGCTGCTACTGCTACTACTGAGTACTTTCTGCCATGGCGCAATGGCAGGCAGGTGTCGGATCAGTCTTTTTGCGGTCTTGATATCAGAAGTACGACGAACTTAGATGTCATTCGTTGTGCAGGGTTGGAGCATGTGAGTTCTTGACATCGGCCGTGTTGCCAACGGGGACATGATTACCTTTTGGGTGGAGCAGCAGCGAATGCGTGTGTTCCCCAACGAGCTCGCTGCGAAAATGGACATCACTACTGCTATGGGCATGCGTGTTGCCGAAGCGTGCCCAGACCCTGCCAGGACCTAGTAGTAATTAAACAATCGTTGGCAGAATGCATGACTAGTTACATCAAAACATCGGCGCAGTTGGAAAGTGTCCTGAAGCTGCAGATTGTCAGGCTCTTCGGTGTTGGGGGATATCCGAACTCTCAGCTGGCTGAAGCGTTATGAGCTTGATGGCATACATATTCGATTGGGCGCAACTCGTACCATGTACACCTAGCCATTAGAGTGCCGACACCTCAACCCATGAGTACGAAGATTACGGTTGCCGGCTAGCACCATTACCACAATGATAAAAGTCAGAGTCAGGTACGAGTTTCTTGTCGCAGCAGACGATCAGGACATGCAGGGTGAGCGTTGTCCCACGGCCAGAATGGATGGGTGCAAACCGGTTGAATGTTTCGTCTGCAACGTTTTCCGGCCTTCGGGGTTTGGGTTTTAGAGTGGCATGTATGGTTAGGGAAGAGAAAGAACGAGCAGTGCCGTTCTTTTTGCAAGAGTAGTTGGTAAGAGCGAATTCCGAACACCATAAACCGAAACCGAAACAGAAACAGATCCCCGTCACCCATCGTCAGGTTTCTGAGGCAGATTGGCAGCAGGCTAACCTGCCATCGGCTTGCAAGCTTCGGGGAGACAAGCTTCGAAGTCCCAGCCCTAAATCGCTCGAACTCTCGACAGGTCCGAACTAATGAACTTCAACTCGTGTCCCTTGGGCCCCAGGATCGAAACCACAATTGACAAGGCCTAAACCTGAACCTCACTTGGAGGTTCATGAGTAGTTATAAATGGGGGTATAAGTCCCCAAATGTAGGTTATAGCCATAGTTATCCTACTTAGAAGCCCACTTATGACTGCCCATGAACCTCCAAGTAACCCCTAACAAAGGCGTCGGCACGAAAAGCGAGTCCCAAGATGAGGTTTCTTGAGCATGCAGCAAGAAGGAAGCTGCCGTCTCTGCCGGGAAGCCGAGACGCAATCTTGAAGATCGTGGGTCGAGGGCTGTGCCGAAGCAGATGCGAGATATGTGTAGTTCATGGTAGTGCCATAAATTGGATCCCGTTGTGGAGACCCGGCAGAGTATGTACTGTCCGGGTTCCTTTTACAAGGTATCACCAAAAAAGGCAGAGAGTTTCTGGCCTAGGCGTTCAGCGGTTCAGTTTTCAGGAAATGACGAGGAGAGAAACATGCAAATCGGGGCTGTGAGGATTTTGGGTGTAGGTTGCAGTCTAGAGTCTAGGCTTTTCCGCCACATGAGGAAAGCAAGTTAAGGACGCCGAAACCCGAAAAAAAACACCCCCGAGGATACTCCAAGTCCGAAGCCCTGTACCCCAATGCCTAAACCCTGTACGCTTACTATTATAGAAGGTTTAGGGTTTAATATTTAGTGTTTAGGGCTAAGGGTGTTATGAAGCCAGAAAGTTGGAACATCATTCTCCTCATGCCCTTAAGGTAAATTATACGGGATCCTAGCACGAATCCTCCTAAAGCCGTGTTCCGACTTTCTGCCTTCTACTATAAACCCTATCCCTGCTGACGCTGTGCGAGTGCCACCTGAGGTGGGGTGCCCTTCCAGCCGTCAGAGGCATGGTGCGTGAGAGCGCCCTGGCGGCAGTACGCGCTGCAGCCTGCGGATTCGACGGTTAAGGGTTTAGGCTTAAGTGACCTAAGTGGCAGTCTCAGTCTCAGAGAATATGGGGCCCCTACCATCGACCCGCAGAGATGCGCTTAGGGAAAGGGGTTGAGAGATACTCGTGGGCCGTGCTTCAAAGTGAAGGTGGGGTCCTTCAGGTTTTGGCAGAGCTGAGAGACTGAGAGAAGCCTTTTGTATGTGGTTTTGCATACATGCATTCATGCAAGCATGGGTTGATACATGCACACAGCGACACCGCCACCAACAACAACAACATCACCAGCCCCAGCCACCGCCGCCGCCACCCCCCACCGCCACTGCCACCCACACCGCCACCACCACCGCCGCCGCCACCACCAACAGCCACAGCCACAGCCACAGTCACAGCCCCAGCCACAGCCCCAGCCCCAGCACCAGCACCAGCACCAGCACCAACACCAACACCAACATCAACATCAACATCAACATCAACATCATAAACAACACCAGCGCCAACGCCAAGGCCAACGCCAACGCCAACACCAACCACAACCACAACCACAGGAACAACAGCAGCAGCAGCAGCAGCGGCAAGAGCACCACTCACAGCAACCACCACCACCACCACCACCACCTCCACCTCCACCTCCACCTCCACCTCCACCTCCAC